>JAKSZP010015841.1:0-221750 GCA_022478985.1 Massospora cicadina | reverse complement strand
CCTTCTCTTTCTTATTAATCCATCTGAACTCTTTGTGCTTATTACCTGGCACAGTTTGGTTGTTTTCTTTAGCACCCTTGTTCCCCTTTGTGGGATTCAAATTTCGTACTGGGTTGGATTTGAAACTTCTGTTTGGGGCATCAAAGGTAGCTCCCAAGATTCCAAATTATCTATTATAAAAGTGGTAGTAATTTTCATCACAAACATGGAAGACATCATTTGGTGCAAATTGCAATAGGTCTGAAGGCCCACTTGTATTGTGATTCTTTCATTGAAGTCATCCAGTACCTTTGCTACAACCATTATTTGCGACTCCTGGTAGAAACAATCCGTGAAGCTTGCTAAAAATTTGTCTTTATAAAACTGGATGCCCATAAACTCTTATTTTGCGCTTTGACATGCGCATCAGGCTCCCAAATTCCTTTATCATGGCTGCCTTGGCCTCCACGTACAACCAGCTGTCCCCCTCCAGGTGGGGCAGCACTAAGTTTTGACTGTCAGTGTCTAGGCAATTTTTGGCCTTCTACGCTTTTTGACAATCACCATAGCCATACATAGTCATATCAAACAGTCAGAAAAACGCTGGGGCATTATCTTGAGGAATTCAGCAATTTTGGCATTGCCTTAAATTCCTCTGAGGTATCTCTAGCCAATTTTCTAGGTTTAACTACTCAGCTCACTTGGGGAGTGATTTCAGGCATCATCTCCAAAATGGCAGCAAAAGTGGGCGACATGTTTCATGGGGTATTCACCTTCCCAATTATCATATGAGGACTTCTTTCTTTGGCATCAATTGCCACATATGGATCAGAATTGCATTTGTGAGTTTTTAGCTCTTCTACCTGTTTGATCAGTTGCTTGATGTCAGCGCTAAAAATTCTAAAACAAACTTGATCCGCTTCATGCTCCGTTTTCATATATAAGACCTCTCTAATTGAGTCCACTTCTTTCTAATTTAATGACATTGCTTTTTCAAGTAACTATTTCCCAAAACTCATGACATTATTGATTCCTTCCTCCATTTTGGCAACTCTTTCTTGAAAGGCTGTGAATTCTTGATGATCCGCTGAGTATAGGGTGTTCTGATTAACGGTGGCTAACTCTGTCCATAGTTTTCTTAACTCATCTTTATATGACATCCTTCTTAGTTCTTCTATTCAACTAACCCTGTAGCGAGCACCACTTTGTATAAGTTTATAGAGATTGATTATTATTGGCCAATGACCCCTATAAACTTATTACTTGCACAGGTTTGGTTTTTGTGCAATTTGTCCAAGTTGTATAGTTGTTTGCTATAGTTGGTTGATAAAGTATGATGACTATTATCTATAGTTGAAAGAAAGTCCTAATTCTCAGATAACGCTCAGCCAGTTTTTCCACTTAAAATACTTGTGATGTCTTGATATAGGGATTCGTTCCCTTGTACCATCTAACCTGATCTTCTCTTATATTCCTGTTGATGTATTCTCCAGTTTGACACACAGTCAGAGCAATCCCTAATTTGATTCCTCTTCTACTCTAGATCCCCGCTCAGATTCTTACTCTTTTCCTTAAAGAGTCTCCCAACTATCTCACACAGCAATAATATCCCTGAGAAAGAATAGAACGAATGAAGGCTGCTTGAGTTTTACTACACTGGTAAACCTACTATATACTGTATATACTTGTATAAACTAAAAGACTGTTTTTATTATAAGTGAATTACATGGAATTTATATTGAGAGATTTGGTCATCTAACCCTCAGTTGACACCTCTTTAATGAAAAGTTAGCTGTTGCCATTAAATCACCCATCCTTGTCTTAGCAGCGATGGTCTTCCCCATCCTGGCTAGGATTCCATCATTGGACATCCTCGAGACTTAAAAGAGAAAGAGTCAGAAAACGTGTCCCAAACTTTTTCCTCTTTACTAGTGAACCAACCATATTTGGCAAGCGACCTGCTTAGGTAATAGACTTATTACCCATTAAGGCAGGTCACACAGCAACTGATCGATTTGCTAGTTGCAGGTGGCATCACTCGTCTCACAACTTACTACTTACATTCCCAATCAGTTGGTGATAAAACCCAACTGATCCCACTTGGTACACCTGGTAGTTAATCACTATCAGATGCCCCTATTTTGTCAGCAACTTTGCTTGACGAGAACTTAATCATTTATTTGGATCAATTCTCAATGGATTTAACCAGGAGAATATCCTAAAATCCCCCAAACATAGTTACCCCAAAATTAGGGTCAACCAATTTCCAATTCACCTCGCATTAGGGAATTATCCCCTTATGATTCCTGGTAATCTAGCAGGCTGTCAATATGGGCAAAAATCCCAACACCAGGTTAGGTTAAATCTTGAGGGCACTGATCACATGCTTTATTAAGCTATTCCCCAAATTTAATGTATATTTAACAGCTTTAACACACTAAGAAAATCAATGGTCGATTTTTTACTAACCTTAAAAGTCTCAGAGAGTTCCCATTTTTTTAAATTCAAATTTACTTGACGAGCTCCCTAAGGCTTTAACAACGTGGCCCTTTTATCACAAAATTGGCTGGTAAATAACAGTCATGGTAGTAACTATAGATCCTTCCACAGTCAACTGAGCACATCATGTAAGAAACTTCTGGGAATTCAACCCTATTGTTGCGGCCATCCGCCAGCAGGAATTCAAAATCCTTTGGGCCCATTTGTCTCCTTTTCAAGTGAGGATCAACCCCCTCACCTCTGTTTTTGTCCCAAGCTCTCCAATGGAGGATACCAAAACTACAAATCTGATCACTCAACTCCCTGCAGCAAGGCCATTGGGTCTGGAGTTGCAACAGTCTGGTTTCTTGCCAGGTTCCTTTTTACGCTTGAATTCACTTATTCGCAATCGTCACACATCTTCCCACTCAAGCCAATATCATCCAAATGATAATGTCTTTGAGATTCTGGTTTGCCTTTTGGGAGCTTTTGCAACCTGACTGGCAGAACAGTCTAAACTTTATATGACATCTTTTTGACAAAGTTTTCAATAAGCACGTGCAGCATCTGGAAGAAATTTTCCACCATCTTACTACTGTCAACTTAAAAAGCTAAGCCCACAAATTGTAACTTCTTTATAGAACTTGAGTACCTGCGATTAGTTATTAACAAAAAGGGCTTAAGTCCCCAGTCAGCCAAAGTAGTGGCCATTGAAATGTAGATTAAGACGCTGTCCAGAAAGTGGGACATCCATGTTTTCTTATAGATGGTTGGCTACTACTGGCAGCTCATAAAAACTTTAGTAAAATAGGGGAGCTGCTATTCCACCTATTGAAGAATGGAATCCAATAAAATTGGATGATTAACTTTCAGTTAGCTTTTAATCAACTTCGCACCTGTCTCACTTTAGCACTGATACTAATAAATTAAAATTTTGATATTCTAGTCATAGTAAGATGAATGAATCCCTTACTGCCATAGGGAAATGTCGTCTCAGCTCAACAACGAATGAGTAGAACATCCCATAGTTTACTGCAGCCATATGTTAGACGTACATGAGTTAAATTACACCGTTATTAAGAAAATATGTTTAGCGGTGATTGCATGCAAGCAGTCAAGGGTATATATTAATGAAGTGCACTTTAATGTGGTAATAAAACACTCCTCGCTTAAATTGTTACAGAACCTCAAGATGATAGAGGGACTTCTAGCTCTACTGGCGCTGAAGTTATGGACATATAACTTTGAGATTTATCACAGGCCTGGAATGAAACATCAGATTGCTGATGAACTGTCTCAGCTCCCTACCGTCACATTGACTGAAAAAATGGTAGATGCCTCTACAACAAAATGTTGATTAGGAATATGATAACGAACTATAAATAGTACATTTGCTTTTAAATGATAATAAAACACAGTTGTCATGATTGGAAAACTCTATAATGTAATAGAAGACCGCAAATGCATTATACTATGAACAACTGAACACAAAGGTCTGATAACTGGAGCTCACAAAGACACAGGCCACAAAAGATTTAATAATATGTACAAACAACTGAAACAGCACTACTATTGGGAATCAAGTCAATTTGATATCCACAAAGTTCTCAGCTGCTGCAGGGAGTGCCAATTGGAAGCACCATATCATAAGAGCTCTTCATATCAACTGGCTATACTGAACTTCTCCTTCCACATTATGTCAATTGACGTCATGGGGCCACTAACTGCCAGAATAGTTCAATTTATATATTTTGTAATGGCTATTGACAACCTTAAGAGATGGGTTGAAGCCAACTTGATCGAAGACATGAGGCTGAGACAACTGCCAAATTTGTCAAAAAATTTCATTTATAAACATGGATGCCCACAATTTCTTCTTATGGACAAATACACTAACTTCACTTCCCAGGTAATTGCTAAGCTTAACGATTTGATGTGGGTCTTTAGTGTCCTGTTGACGCTCTATCACCCCAAACCCAATGGTATGATGGTGCAGGTCAACAGCACTTTAGTTGACATCCTGCAAAAATCGACGTCAGGCAGACCATCCAGTTGGAATCTCCTCCTGACTTCTGCCATCTTTGCATAAAATTTGCGTTTAAATCATCCAAAGGAATATCACTGCTCCAACTTCTATACAGGTGACACCCATAATACCCCCCAACTCTGATGTTCGTGGAGAGGGAATGACCCCCAGTCAATATTTAGAAAATCTTAACCAAACGTTGCACTCTCTAAACTGAGGCTTAATCTAACGCGTTGTCCCAGAAAATGAGATATAGAGAACTTGACAACCAGAATTGCAATCCTTTTCCCGACCTCAGTGTAGGGGAGTGAGTGCTCTACTACAATAATAATGGTTTCAGCAACGCAAGTAAGCTCAAATAAATATGGAAGGGGTTGCTTAAGATCATAGAGATGACTTCAACCATTATGTACACGCTCAAAGACCCCGCCAAAGGGCACATCATCAGCGGATTGCATGCTAAATTCTTAGAGCTTTCCAGCAGGACGCTGATATATC
The DNA here is from genome assembly GCA_022478985.1 of Massospora cicadina. Taxonomy (NCBI): domain Eukaryota; kingdom Fungi; phylum Entomophthoromycota; class Entomophthoromycetes; order Entomophthorales; family Entomophthoraceae; genus Massospora; species Massospora cicadina. The sequence goes on along the minus strand of JAKSZP010015841.1, from coordinate 216,769 downwards.
AGCTAACACTAACCAATAACCTTATCACTGGCCGCAGGCAATTCTCATTCCCCTATGTTTAGTCAAGTGTGTGAAAAGTTAAGATATGGGTTTGACCAACCATATGAGACCAACCATAGTAACACCCCCAATGCCCTATAGACCTCGCTGCTAACCTTGCCCACTATCTGTATCCCTTAGCAGATTGATTCCTATTGAACCGCTTTCAGATATTTCACTTGTATTTCCTGGCCCTAAATTTTATAATTTATGCTTTAATTCACCATAATATTCTGACTTTCAGCATAATTAATACCTATCAATTCTTTATCAGAGCGCCAGTTTCCCTAACTAGTTATGTTTCCATCAATTAAAGATTACCAGTATTACTCAATCAATTAATATTCCATAGATGTAACCAACGTTGGATAGACGACCTTCAAGATGTGCATATCATTAGAAAGATGACCATTCAGTTCAACAGCCATTTGAAACAGCCCATTAGTGAACCATAAATGGAAAATTCTAGAAGATTAGGAGCTGCAAGGAAGGCTGACTCACTAGAGGTCAGGGTATAAATTGGAAGAGCCTTGTATTAAAAAAGGGACAAATGCGGTAACAATTCTGTTTGTCAGTAGGCGCCAAGAGGGAATCACTTGAGGCACAGCCCTTTGGACTTAGGGCTCTGAAGTTTTAAAGGATTTGTGACTTTATATATTATGATAAATTATACCTAAATAAATTAAAGTGTATAGAATAATATGCTGTGTAAATTACTTTGTTATGAATAAAATTAGTATATTAAAGTACTAAGGAAAATCAGAAATGTGATGAGTGATTGCGAATACCATGTGTGATAGTAGAAAGATTTTCAGTATTGAAGGAAATGATGTCGCAGTCCAAGTTCAGAGTTGGGGCAGAACAGGATTCATAATTATAGTCTGGAATAGGAGAGAATAATGTTAACACAGTGTAAATTATCTTGGTAAGTTTACTGCTCAGGTATGGACTTGATGTAAAAATAAAGTGCATACTAGCTGTATGGAGACAACTAGTTAGTCAAGTCTACTTTATAAGTGGTCTCAACTCCACTCATATATACTCTTATTATGGCTTGAGAAATTAACTAGGGGAAATTTTATTCTCTTTGACTATAATTATGAATTAAGAAATAATCGTCATTTCCCAACTGAATTTAAATCTTTATTAGAAAGTACTATGGGTTTTTATAGGGTAAAAGTTGCATAGCTTTTCAGCTGTCTCAAAAGAGATTAATTAATTATCATTCACAAACTTAAATTCAAGGATTGACTTTCAAAAATAGCAGGTCCATAACTTTAGTCAACCCCTGTAGGGCGACCTTTACAATTTGGCGGCCATCTATTGGTGCTAGGTCCAAAACACCAATTCTTAAGGGCCACATTTCCTATTACTCCTACAAACTACCGCCAGATCAAGCATTAAATACGCTTATGTAGCTTTAAAAAATGACCCTAATCATTCAGCGCCTCAGCCTAAACTATCTCATCAGGAGTCTGGGTATTAGCTGTCTAGACAGCATCAATGTACCTTTTAGCATTGTTGGGATAATCTACAATAAGGTAATAATTATAATTAATAATCAGATATACATATATTGGTGAATTATGCGTAAGTTTTTTAGTCAATAACTTTCACTTAACAATAGACTGTTAAATGATAATCTTCAAAAAGCTTAATTTATGAGCTTAAAATAAATGTACCAAAATACAATTTTAGAGCTTAATCTACTCAAGATGGGTAAGAGGTCAATTATAAATTTCCAATTCAAAGGTAAGTGTTCTCCATCATCTGCTACGCTTATACCAATAGGTAGTAGAGCATATTATGTGGCATAAGGTGGTTAATGGGGTGAATAGAGAAGTTAAACACTGAATATATTCTCAGGCCTAAGACAAGATGATACTAACTCAGCTCAGGCATTATTCTTATCTCATTGGTCAGTGGAGTACTAACGGCAATTTATCTAGATTTATTAGGATGTAAACTCAACGTTATTTATAAAATTTTCTCACTGTATTAAAGTATGTGATTATTAGTGACTTTGGACGATAGGCCTGATAAAACATCATTTAGTAAATTACAGTGATAAAAGTTTGTCTTAATCCTGATTACACATGAAAAGTAAGTGTAAACTGATGTCAATAGCAAAAGTAAATGAGTCAACATCAATAATAGCAATACATGAATTGCAACCCTAAATTTGAGGTTTCAGCTAACCTTGGGCAAAGTCCAACATAGGCCCCTCCAAGTCTCAGCTGGTAGTGACAATAGATTTTCCATTGGTTACTAGTTTCTTTAGGGGCCCAAACTACTATAGTTGGATGAGTGATATAATACAAGTCAGTTGAGTCAGATATTGAACTGACAATCATAAGTTTTTATTTCATTATAAAATCTGTGGCAGTTTGTGGTATTGCAAATCCTTTCATTGACATAAAATTCTATATTGTCCTCTTTGATCAGCTTGATTCTAAAGAAGTGAAGATCTCAAGGTTTGTACAATCATCTGTAAAGATCCTTGACTAGGCAGTAGTTTACATAGAAATTAGTAAGGGCAGACTTTGGTCTAATGGCATTGTTTCAATAGGTTCAAGAGAATCAGTGAAATAACTAAAGGAAAGCATTGTAATGCTATTACCAGTTGATAGGTTAGCAGAGGCAAGGAATCTTAATTATGGCCTCGCCTTAACTCAAATTATCAGTCAGGTGGTTCGCATTTAGCCTCATTTGTCAGATGGAAGCTTGTGGCATTGAAATGTAGATATAAACTTAATTTAGGAAACGTCTGGTTGGTAAATCAAAAAAACCCATCGAGATAGGAATGTACTGTAGTCACTTTTATTGACTCAGTTTGGTAAAGGCAGGAAATTTGGGCACAGCTTCACTTAAAAAATTTAGTTTGGTGATAACTTTTTAAATTAACCAGATTTGGTTAGGGTAGGGTTGAATTCTTTACATCAACAGGAAACTCTAAAATATTAATAGGAATAAAATTGTAAAGAAAGTTGTTAGAAATAATTAAATGGGAAAAAGGTGAAAATGGATTTTATTAACTCCAATTTTGGTGTCAGAGCAGTGAGGATATTTTGGCGTAGAAAAATGAAGAGGTCTCTGAGGCATTTGGATTGATTATTTTGTTGGCAAAACAGCATGGAGCGTCAGCGCATTAGAACTGAGAGGTTGTTGTGGCTTTTTATTTGATGTTTTTATTCTGCCTTTAGAACAGAAAGGATCATCATCAAAGAGAGACTCAAAGGCGCTGAGGCATTTGCGTTGACTGTTTTAATCTTATTATCAGAACCGCATTGAGGGACCTCAGCCCATGGAAACAAGCAAGCGTGGAGGCATATGGTTGATCTGGCCAAATTCTTAACTCATAAGGCTTTGCTTAGGTGCAGGATTTAGACTCAATTTTTCCAGTAATTAATTTTGAGCCTTTACCACGTCTTAATTTTGAAAATCCCCCAAGCTCATCTTCAGGCTCTCCTGCAGGATTCAGATCTTCTGCTTGCTTGTTTTCCATGTAATTCATTTCATTATTCCTTGTAAGCGATTTTATATTTCTGCCGCAGCTAGATTTTTTTGCCCTCATGTAATCATTTGTTATCTCAAATGTAGGTCTTATTGGTGCACTGAGGACAATAGTATACTGTATTGCTCGCTGGGTTTCCTCCTCTTTATAATCTTCTCTGGGCTAACCTCTAACATAGCTTAAGGATAAGTTTTAGCTTAGATATTTCTTTTGTATGATTTAAAGCTTATATGTCTTTTAACATCCCTTTTTCATCACAGTAAACAAGTCCTAATGTCCAATAGTTATTCCTTTTAGTGAATCTTCATTTGCTTCTTTTCTCTTAGCGTCCCACATCTTCCCTTAAGCTTTGTGCTCTATTTTTGATATAATATGGCCCTTTCAGGCTTCTTTACTTTATAATACAGATATTTTTAATCATTAAATTTCTTTCAATTTCTTTGGGCTTATCTAACAGTAAAGCAGATATATAAGTTGACTAGTGTCTGGAAATGTAAATAGTCTTCAGGATTGCAATAAAAATATTTTCTAATGAAGTTATTTCTTCAGATGCTAATCATGACTAATAAAGCAGGTAAGCTATAAGGTCATGGTCTGGTAGCTTGAAAAGTTTGAATGGGGTGACTTGAAGGCTATCATATTCATATAAGGTAGAGAGATCCTCAGAGTGCGACTTAGAAGCATTCCTGTAGTGAGCATCACTTCTGTTAAACCTGCCAGGGGGAATTATCTGAGGCGCAAGCCTTTGGAGGTAGGTCTTCGAAGTTTGCAAGTATAGATGAGACTTTAAACATTAGATCAAATTAGAGCTAGATAAATAAAAGTATATAGATTATCTTGCTGTAAAAAGTAGTTTATTATGAAAAAGGTTAGTATTAAAGTACCAAGGGAAATAGGAATGTGATGAGTGATAGTGAATACCACATGTGAGGGAAAAAAGAAATTCAGGAATGCAAGAGGTGATGGCACAGTTAGGTTCAGAGTTGGAGTAGATTAGAATTTAATATTATATGCTGGATTGAGATCAAATAATGGTAATAAAGTTGATTCTTTACATCATCTGCTACTAATAACTCAATAGATAGTAAATCATAATATGTGGCATAAGTTAGTTAATGGGGTGAATAGAGGGGTTGAACACTAAATATATCCTCAGGCCTTGTATCAAGACGATATCAAATTAATTGACCATTATCTCCTTATCTCATTGGCATTGGAGCACTTACAAGACGAAATATACAGAATTTGTTGAATCGTAAATTTGGCTTTATCATAGTAAATAGACAAGTGCTTTATGATTAGGGATTATTAGTGATTTTTGGCGTTAAGGATCTAAAAAACTATTTGGTAAATAGTAATAATTATTTTGGGCTTTAATCCTAATTAACATAAAATATAGGTGTGAGTTTATGGCAATAACAATAATAAATATGCCAACTTCATATATAGTTAAAAAATTGTAAACCATAAGACAAGGCATCACCTGAAAAAAAGGTAAATTCCAACACCGGTATCTACCATCAGCAGTGTAATTTTAACTAAGCTCATAATGGATCTTTACACTGGAAGTACCCAACAAGACTAAGGCGGATTTGGATAAATTTTATATATAATAATAGTTTGTTTTCTACCCAACTATAAAAAATTTGAGGTATACTGTACCAAATGGACCCACCAAGATTCCATTTACCAGATGCCTGATTTCAGCGGAATAAATTGATGCTAAAATAAGTCAACAGCCAAGTTAAACACTGAGCTGAGATGGTAGGGTTGGATAATACTAACTTGTCTTTAACTCTCAGAAATATGGGATAAATTTTAATGTGGAAAAGGATTAGCTGGTAAGCAAGGATGCAAAACCCTGAAGTAACCTTTACTTTACCTAATTTAATAAGATTTGAGCAAGGTGATCCCAAAATTTCTCTGAAGTTTCACGCAAGACAAGAAAAAGACAGAGCAACCAGGGAGGACCAATGCCCTAGAAGCTCAAGGTTTTGTTTTTGTGACAAAACTTTGTTGCACCCAACGCTCAGATAAGGCATGAGGCCTACACAGCCAAAAGAAGATGCAAGATTCTGAACTGAGGTTCAGAATGATGGGGTCTCAACATTCTAAGGTTACACTTTTGGAAGCCCTCTTCTGGCCATACTTGAAGCTTTTTGAGCCCAAAGTATATCTCAGATCGGGCAAAACCCTGGTTCTAAGCTGACCTCAGTCAGGCGGCCCAGGCGTTTCACCTCAAAAGTTGAAATCCAAATTCTAAGTAAAACTAGGTCAAACAGGTTGAACCATTTTTGTCACATCACCCCCTTAAAGTGAAACCCCAAAAAGAAATATCACAAGCAGGAGGCGCCGCCATGAGGGCTTGGGGCGAGTTACCTCAAGTCCTAATAAATTTATCCAGAACTACTTCTGGATCCCTTGTGGTGAGGGAAACCCCAACGAGGGCGAGTCAGGACTGGGCTGCTGGATCAGCCCACCTGACATGAGGGAACGCTCAAACTTGGCTGGGATGTGCTCCCTAAAAAGGGTGTGCAGTCCAGCACAGTCTGGTGGTAACCACCACGCAAAGGGACTAACTAAAAGGGAGGGAACCTGCTGGGCAGGTTCCCATGGTGCCCTCCAATCTCTGATGAGGGGATGACCTCATTTAAATAAACACCCAAATCACCTTGGTAAAAGGGTTGGCCATCATTCACCGGCTCCCTCTGGTGCTGGTTACTCACTTCTGGGACCCAAGGCAGCAACAAGGTTGGGTGAGTGGAGCTCGGAATTGGGTAAAGGAAAAAAAAATGAGTTCAAAATTCTGTATTAAATGGAACCATTCAAAATCCGTATGCCAGATTCCTGATTTTCAGCAGAGTTAATTGATGCTGAACTAGGTCTAACAGCCAAGTTGGACCACAGAGGTAACCTGGTAGGGTTGTATAACACCAGTCCATCTTAACTCTCAAAATTTTGGGGAAATCTCAGTTGTGGAAAAATAATGGCAGGTATGCGAGGATGCAACTCCCTAAAGTCACCTTTATTTTTATTTAACATAATAAAAATCATGCAATGTGATACCACATACACAGTGCATTCAAAAAGTTCTGGGACTAACGTTTTAAAGAAACAACTTTACAAATAAATAAACTTTCTTTTATCATAATTTAACATACAACCTTTCCCTCTCTATACATATTTATATTGCTAAAACAATTGTTAAAAGGTATGCACATAGTTCCTATTTTGTATAGCCATGTTTAAACCAGCTGTCACTTTCTTCTAAATTGTCTCTAATTTATCAAAAAGATGAACTTTCAGTGCCACCTTCAGATTAGAGAACAGAAAGAAGTCAGACAGAGCCAAATCTGGTGAATAGTGTGGATAATCATAATCTGAAGGTGGCACTGAAGGTTCATCCTTTAGATAAAGTAGAGACAATTCAAAAGAATGTAACAGCTGGTTTAAACATGGTTATACAAAATAGGAACTATGTGCATACCTTTTAACAATTGTTTAGCAATATAAGTATGTATAGAGAGGGAAAGATTGTATGTTAAATTATGATAAAAGAAAGTTTATTTTTTTAAAGTTGTGTCTTTAAAACGTTAGTCCCAGAACTTTTTGAATGCAATGTGTATCTCTGACATTGTGAGCAAGACAAGAAAAATACAGAGCAACTGGGGAGGGCCACTGTGAAGAATCTCAAGGTTTTGTTTTTGTGATAAACCCTAGTTGCGCCCAGTGCTCAGGTAGGGCATGAGGCCTAAACAACCAAGAGAAGTTTCAAGATTCAAAAAGAGGTTTGAAATGATGGGGCTCAACTTTAAACATTCAATTTGGGAAGCCCTCCCTGGCCATACTTGAAGCTCTTTTGAGCCTAAGGTATATCCTGGAACATGCAAAACCCTGGTTCCAAACTGACTTCAGTTAAAAATCCCCCAGGCGTTCTGACTTGAAATTTAGAATCTGTTTTCTGAGTTGTATGGGATGAATAGCTTAGACCATTTTTCACATGTACTGTATTCACACACTTTTGCCTATTTGAGTGCAAATATACCCGTGCCAATCTTTTCTAGCTGTAATATCAATTGAAACAAATCAAATAGGAGCAACTTTAATTAAAAAATTGATACTTAAATAACACCAGGTGATAGTAACGTATGAAAAAAATCTTAAGTAATGCCTAAGTCAGATGAAAATAGTCAACAATGGAATGAACAGGTTGACAAGCTTGTATGCTGCTAAAGAAGAATCTGACATAAAAAACAAGGATTGACCCTTTCAGAAACTAAGTAGCCAGTAATTATAATTGTTAGATGAATTAACAAAAAAATGCAAAAAAATCCCATTCAGATCTTTAGAAAAAGAAAAATTGTTCCAATTTTTAACATTGTTTCTCATTTAATCACGCCTTCCCATCTGTCCAACAATAAACTCAGTATCCTGCTCATTGTAGGGTGTTGGGTTTTCTTCTCTTATTATAATATCAAAATGTATAAAAATCTTCACCTTTTAACTTAAGTCTATAGAAAAAATGTTTCCTATTATAACAAAGTTTAAGCCAACAAAAGGGTATCACTTGCTAACATCAAACCGTAGGAGGACCTTTAGGTGAAATTCTCCTCTAGTTTAAAGATAGTAATATTTCAACTGTACAAGAGTATTTAGCTCTCATTATCACTTGTGCGGATAATCCAAAACCATTTCCTTCTTACCATGACATATCTCTACCAGGTAGGGAGCCTCTTGGTAGTCTGCGCCTGATGTTGTGGTATATATGACACCCTGAATTCCATGTCATTTTTCTTGTAACGTTTCTACCAGAATAACATGTATGTTATGACTACAAAGTAAGCTATAAACTAATATATGCAAACTAGTTTTATATATGATGTTGTTATTCAGTTACTATGTATATATAAAATCAATAGTATATTTATAAATAGAAAGCTTTAGTTTTTGTCAATTCATCATTTCAAATTGTATAAAACATAGCTAAGTTCGAATATACTTTAAGTAAGATTATTGTGCTATATAAAATATAATTTCTGATCCTAGAGGCTCGATGTAATTCATATTGCATTATATATAACATAGTAAAAAGGTATGCTAGTTGCTAGATGTTAGGTTAACAGTTATGTCTATAGAAAAATGATATATTGATATAGGTATATAACATATAACATATAAAGGAAACATAACTATCTATGAACATGATAAATATGTTAAAGAAACCTTATTTTTAGCTTTATATCTTGTAGTATTAAATTTTTTTTCATAATTTAATAGGCTGAAGCTTGCTAAAGTGGTCTAGAGTCATAGGCTGGCTTAGCCTAAAGTACAAATAACAAAATTTAGAACCAAGAGTGGCTTTATATCATATATATGGACACAAAATAAATACCCAAATTTATAATATAATTCTTTAATAGGGTCTTTTAGGATTAAATGTTTACTCTATGCTGAACTTTGGTTGTATTCTAATATTTGGGGGTGGGCGAACTCCAGATTTACATCAAGAATTTTTACCTGCGGCCATTAGATTAATAACATTAATCTGACAAGCTTATTGATACACAACTGCAAGGTTTAACGTTGCACACCAAAGCGAGTTTCACTTAGCTATGGAGATAAGTGCACTCAAGTTATGATAAAAATTTCATGTATCACAATTGGCGTTGGCCCAACCATAACTTCACCCCTTCATAAGATATAGATATTGGTTGGGATTAGAAGTAGCGATGTGATGGGGAGAAACAGGCACTGTGTGAATTAGGCGTGTCAAGAGCACATGAAGGCAAAAGAGCTCTGGCCTATAGCATGGGTTTACCAGCACAAGGGACACTGGACTGGATTGCTCATTTTTGGAAGGCTCTCATGGCACAAGGGATTAGCACATAAGCACAATCAGGTGGTCAGAAATCAATAAGTGCAACGAGCACTGTATCATAAAACTGTTGAGAGGCACAACAGATGTGGACATGACAAGACACTGAAGGGGGATAGCATTAACAGTGCTGTGGCGTGACTTCAGGCATGATTGATTTAGGGGAACAAACAAACGCCATTTAGGCGTGCTGGACTTTAGATGGGTACTTGGTGGTGAGGATAAAGGCTGATATAATATACTGCAATGGGCCAAAATCTGCTACAATGGTCTAGAGATTTGGTGGCCTTGGCGTGGCTGAATTAAAGATAAAGCTTCAGTTTATCACTAAATTAATTTTATTACCAGATAAAATGGCCGTGAAATGTGTTCCACCAACTATATGAGATTACCAAAATGTAGGTCTTCTTATTATCTATGGAATCTTTAATCGATTTTTAGAGAAATATGATGCATGAAGGGGGACACACTCCTGATAGAAGGCGAAGTTTGTGACTGTAAGCATCAGATTATATATATGATTCTAATAAACTTACTAATGCACAAATTAAAAGTTCAATATTATGGATTGCCTCAAGTTTTCGAGCATAGGTGAAGAGTGCTCTATTGAGTCACAATAAAAATTACAAGTGTTATTGAGTGATCTGGCTCAATGTTAACACTGTTGTGGTTGTGAAACACCAAAGGTATTTCTTTAATGACTGGTGCGTCTTACAGTTTTTCATATGGTTGGCATTGGTAGTCCAAGACCTACATAGTTTGATTTCAAAATCACACATAATGCTTCCCATAATCTTAAAGTTAGCTGTATACCTTTTTCACTAGCAATTCTTGTAGGGCGTCAAACATTGAGAAGGCGTATGTAAAAAACAACTGGCCCATTTTTCAACTAAAGTAGAAATCAATCAAGGGATAAGTTTGGTATATTTTATAAAACATATCACAACCATGATGCGTCATACTTTATTGATGCTAGAAGACCAAAAAAAGTCTATTGAGACAAAAACCCATGGTTTTTCTATTTAATGTAGATGATGGAGGAGGCACTATGGTTTGTATGGTAAAATTTTAAAGCACACGTTTTAGTTAAATCTCAATCCTTGTGAGGATGTCATTAGGTAGTTTCATCCAGTCATAGGCCCTTTCAGCCAAGATTATTCATTTTTTTCAGGCCTATGTGACCCATGGTGGGGGATCATACTGTACCATTTTGGCCGGAATTTCAAGGCAGAGGGTGCCATTAACTAATTGTGGAATAGATTACACCATCTTTTAGGAGTACCATACAGAAGGGTAAACCAGAGATGATATTAGCTGACAGATATTGGTCTTATATTTGGATGCTTAGGCATTTATGACCCCATCTAGAATCGAATCTTCATCTTTGAAGGACTGTGGTGCAGCATCATAATAATTGACTTTATCAGATGTGACAGGAGTGTCCACAGTCTTATCAACTGAATTGCATGCACCAGTATAAGAGAATGGGATGGAGTGGTGACAGCTGTTTTTTAGGATTTGATGGGTTATTATTTGGCCGTCAGAGATAACAGTGACAGTTCAGAATTTTTAGTAGATCTAGGCATTATGAGGAAATTCTTGCTAAGAATATCATGCAAGATGCGTGTGGCTCTGCAAACAAACTTTTACCTGAGATTAGAAGCTCAAGAGGTCACGGTAGGTTCTTGTTTTGTAAGTGATCTAATTTTATGGTTTATGGTATTAATAACTGACTTGTGATTAGTAAGCACAGTGAAAATGTGCTTTTCCTTAGAATAAATAATGCAGTGCATCAGTGAACATGAGACTGCTACTGACTACTTGTCATATACAGCATAAGCATGTTATGTTACATTGAACATTTTTTTAGAAAAGTAGGTAATTAAGTGCTCCCAGCCTTTATGCTCTTGCAACAGAATATTGCTTAAGCCATGCCTAAAGCGTCATAAGATTCAATAAAAAATGTTTATGCGTCATCATGGTTCAGGACAGGGCCAATAGTAAAATTTTTATGATAGAGCTAAAGGTTTTTTTGCATTCAGACGAACAAAGGTATATTTTGCCTGATAAAGTGTTTATGGATGAAGAAAATTTCTGAAATTGCTAATGAAACTTATTCAGATAGGTGATTGACTCTAAGAAGCTGTGATTTTATTTTTCATGGTGGGGGTGGGTCACGATCTAACTGCTTCTAGCTTTGAAGGGACAATGTCAAATTCATCTTTGAGTATAATGTTAATGGTGAATTGCATCTCATCCTTGTAAACCTCGCACTTAGTTTTCTTTAAAATAGCTTTTTGGAAAGATCCAACTATTGTCACCAGATCCTTGGCGTTTTGTTCAGCGTTTATGGACATCATTAGGTCATTGATGTAGGGGAACTGCACAGGTAAACATGAGATCGCCCAAAGCGTGCTCAATTAGCCTTTTAGAGAAAAGGTGAGAGTTCTAGAGACCAAAGGGCATCACCTTGAATTATAGATACCAAACATTGTTTAGATGATTTTATCTATCTTGTCTTGACTTCACACGCTCTTGTTGGAAGATAACTATAAGATCTAGCTTATAAACAACTTGGATTTTGCAATTGCCTGTGATAAGCAGCTGCCAAGGGAAGCGGGTATGTATTAAGGCCAGTGACACGATTTGAGTGCCATAGTCAATGCAGGACTGCAAGATAACAACTGGCTTCTGTAACGCACTGGATCCTTCCAATGAGCCACAAATGAGTTAGGCAACAGGATCCATGTTAAAGACCATAGGGCTGACATGACTCCTGATACTACTCTCCTGGTGCGCGCGCAAAGATTGGACAAGCACCTCCTGGAAGACAGTTGCAAGTATACTTAACCCCAGCAACATGCCTTGACTCCAAGACAAGGTATAGAGGGAGGCAATAGCCCTCCCAAGCTCACTCTCAAAGTCCAACTCTTGTTGATTTAAGCCAAACATGGCTGCAGTTAGGAAATATCTTAAAATAAACCCAAATTATAAATATATGAATTTTAGGTTCTTCTATTTAATATTTAGCCAAGTTGATAGAAAACAGAACTGAGGAGCCTCCAGCTCCCAGTTCCTTCCTTATATACACAGGCTAAAAGCTAAAATAAAATATAATATAAGCTTATGGTGCCAACTTGAATGATGTGGTTGGTGTAAACCTTACATCAGGATCGCGGAATCTTTACTCAATGATTCCATGCCAGTTCCATTTCGAATTCCAATCGAACCGTGAAACTCCCAAGCACCCATTTCATTCCATTCTTGATTCGAATCCAAATCGAATCTTGAAACTACCCATTTCTCTCGTTTTCCGTTTTGTTCTGACTTGGACGCCCATCTTGCTCCTTGGCCTACTCCAAGCTCCGGCCCCTTAGGCGTCCTTGCCAGAATCAACGCCCCCTCCTCCTCCATACATACAGTCACAGCCTGCCCTGTCTTACCAAAGATCAGGGCAATGTGATGCTGAGGATAGACCTCAACCGTCACATCACCCCCCCTAGACAGGAAGAACTCTTGGATTTTCTCAGGACATCTGGCACAATCCCTAGCTGACTGCCATGTGGACTCTTCAATAGGATGACCCACCCAACGTACCAAGAATGAACGATGTCCTCGCACCACTTTGGTGTCAAGAATCTCCTCAACTTCATACTCTTCGGCTCCTCCCCCAGCTGGAAATAAAGGAGAAACCCTTTCAGGAGGCTGGCCAAAGAATGGCTTGAGCTGCGATACATGCAACACTGGATGGGCTCTTGACCCTTCTGGGAGCTTCAGCTCACATGCCACCTCGTTCACTGCCCTCACTACCTGATATGGGCCCAACGCCACCGGCCCCAATTTCTGGCTCCTACAGGCAAGGCATAGTTCTGAGCATTCACCAAGACCCAAACACCTCTCTTGAAAGCTCTACCTACAGATCTATGCCAGTCCGCCTTCCTCTTCTGAGCCGCGACCGCCACCACCAAATTCTTCTTCAGGAGCTCCAGGTTGTCCTGGGTATCTCGCGACAGCTCATCTGCCGCTGGATTCCGACCTTGCTCCCTGGGCCCCATACCCTCTGGGTGTTGGCCATGATTTGCGAAAACGGGGTCATACCCGTGGATGAATGCTTATGATTGTTATAAGCAAATTGAGCCAGCTTCACCCAATATACCCAGTCATCCTGCCGCCCTGAGACATAGCACCTCAAATATTGCTCCAATATCTGATTTACTCTCTCAGTTTGGCCGTCTGACTGAGGATGGTATGCTGACGAATGGCAAGCCTTGATCTTTAGATTCCCCAACATGTGGAGCCAAAACTTAGATGTAAATTGCGGACCATGATCCGACACAATCTCTTTATGCACCTCATGTCTGGAGAAAACCTCATTTACAAAAATCTGTCCTTCCACCTTTGCAGAAATGGTTGACCAACAAGGGAAAAACTCTGCATATTTAGTCAGGCGATCCACCACCATCATCAAGGCATCCATCCCCTGTGACTTGGGCAGTCCTGTGTCGAAGTCCACACTCACTGAGGACCATGGCCTAGAAGGAATTTGAAGCGGCTTCAATTTCCCCCCCGGTGCCACCCATTGGGCCTTTGCCCTGGCGCAAACCACACAACGCAAAACATACTTCCGCACCGCCACACCCACACCTCTCCACGAATAGTGACGGCGAACAAGATCTAACGTCTTCTCTTGACCGGGATGACCTGCCAGAGGATGGTCGTGATTAGCTGCCATTACCTCTTGTTACAGACTCTTCACAGGGACCCAAATCCTTCCCTCATGGCGTATGATACCACCCCAAACTGAGAATCCCGCATGCCCCCTGCTTGCCTCACCTTCTTCTGTCTCTTCTCTTATCCATTGGCCCAGCTCGCATCTTTGCTGTGCAGTCCGGATTCTTCATGCCATTCCTTCTCTCCAGCCCTGGATCGTTGCAAACAGGTTCTGTGGCAACATCGTGGCTGTATTGAACTTCCTCAACTCCTCATCAGAAAACACCAGTCCAGAATCACGGCTCAATAAATCTGGCAAGATATTTTGTTTTCCGGCTTGTATTCAATCCGCAGGTCATATTGAACCAACTCTAAGTGCCACTGGGCCTGCCTCTGGTTCATCAGGCGTGGGGACTTATAGTATTCTAAGGCTCAATGGTCCGTTCGGATGACAACTGAGTGCCTGGCATACAATAGGTGGTGTTGCTTTCCCTAAAGCTGCAACTATTGCCAAAAGTTCCTTATCATAGACTGGATAGTTGGTTTCAGCTGGTGCCATCTTCCAACTGAAGTAACAGACAGGATGTTTAACCCCATCTTTACCCTCCTGCAACAACACAGCTTCAAGTGCAAAATTTGACGCTTCAGTCTGTACCACGAATGGTTTGTTTGGGTCAGGGTGTGCCAGAACTGGGGCTGTCAGCAGACTCATCTTCACTTGCTGAAATGCCCTCTCCTCAGCCTCCCCCAAACGAATGGCACGTTTCCCGTCAGTCTTGTCAATGGCACAGCCCATTGGGCCAGATCCCTAGAAAACCTCCGCACGAAATTCACCACCCCCAAAAAACTTCGAACTTCAGTCCTATTCCTAGGAGCCTTCCATTCCCGCACCGCCCGCAACTTATCAGGACAGATCGCTATCCCTTCTTGAGGACCACGTTCCCTAGGAAGGACACCGATTCCTTATTGAACTCGCACTTGGACGGCTTCAACTTCAAGCCCGCGTTACTAATCACCTCCAACACACTTCACATCCCTCACATGGTCCTGTGCCGATCTGGAAAACACCAGGATGTCATCCATATAAGCAACACAACACCTACCCACTAAGTCTCCCAATACATGATCAATCATGCGCTGGAAAACTGCAGGGGCATTGCGTAGCCCAAATGGCATAACCCTGTACTCAAAGTTTCCCAGATGACATTTGAAAGCCGTATACCGCTGGTGCTCAGGGCGAACGGGAATTTGATTGAAAGCGTCCACCAAATCCAATTTGGTGAACGCCCCACACCCGTAGATCATGGGCAGAATGTTCTACATGAGTGGCATTGGATAGGGGTCAGGTTCCGTCACCTCACTAAGGCGTCGGAAATCAACACAAGGACGTAACTCCCCCCCTGACTTGGGAACCAACAGGACTGGCGAAACCACCGGCGACTTGGAAGGCACAATCAAACTCATATCCAGCATCTTATGGACATAATCCTCCAATGCCTCTCGGGCCATGCATTCAATAGATAGACTGGACAGCCCTTTGGTAACTCAGAGCCTTCCTTGAACCGGAATCCAAATGCAAAATCCCCTGTAGGCGAAAAAGGCGCATCACCTTTAGGCTCAAACACCTCCGCAAAATCCTGATACTCCCTCAGCAATCCTTCCACTGGCGCACTTGAGGTAATTCCACCCATGTGCTTCACCAACGAACCTTGGGACTGAAACGTCCATTCACACGTCCCCCTGACCTCTAGGCGACAACAGAACCCTCTCTCTTTCATATCAAACTGTGGGCAGAAATGGTGCCACCATCTCATCCCCAGCACCACCGAATGTGGCAGGTGAGCTACGGCGTGAAGCTCCTCCCTGAATACCTCCAGGCCTTGCCTCAACATGACCTTGGCCTGCACTCGCCATACCACCATTTTTTTGGAGGCGTCTGCCAACGTCACCCATCCATCCTTCTGTAATGACAATCCATGGCTTCTTGCCCACTTCTCCTCAACATAACTTTCCCCAGCTCCGGTGTCAATCAAAGCTAGAACTTCACCGCAATCCCTTCCTTCATCCCCACAAGCACATTGACGGGCAAAATCAAAAAAGGATAAGATAAAGTAAGCGGTTTATTTTGAGGCACCGGATTCACTGGCTTCTTGCGAAAATTATAAGGAGCCTTCTTATTCTGAGCCTCAGGATCCTGAGCGGTAATCTCGATGGGAATCCCTGTCTCCTGCACCTCAACCATACCCTCAGGATTTCCTTGACTCTTCTTTCCTTCCTCCACATAGCTAAACCCCTTAGAACCATGTATGGGCTCTGAACCTGCCCTTCATTCACCACTCTGTCCTCAGAATCCCCCTGGGGGTCGCACAAATTCCTGGCGGGCCTGTACCAAACTCAACTGTCGCTCTACCTGCAAGGCTAAGCCTACCTCTTCCTCCAACGTCGCTGCAGGTTTCACCGCCGCCATTGCCAATAATAAATCAGCTTGCAAGTTTTGGCGAAACATGCGCGGAAGCTGAGACTCAGGTGCCTTTGCTGCTCTTGCCAATGCGCGGAACATCTGGCCATACTCCTCCACTGACTTCTTCCCTTGACCACACTGCAGTAACGCCGCCCAGGCTGAATCCTGCGCCTCATCTGGACATGCTGCACGGTCAATCCAATCCAGACATTCCTCCACTGATACAGGTAACCCTGACTGCTCTTCTAAAAGTTCTCGCACCCAGTTTGACTGCTTTACTGGAAGTGCTAACAGAATATGACTTAGATGCAAGGCAAACGAATCCTCTCCACCCGCTGCCTTTGTCAAACATCCTTGAAACTGAACCCGGCTAAACGTCTGGTGGATCAGTTCCAAGTCTTCCAATTTTAAAACTGTGGGAATTTTTCCTTTGTCCTTCCCAAGCCCTACCACTTTCCCACCATCCTGGGACACACACTCCAAAACCCGATATTATTCATGAAGCAAAAGGCGGTGGAGAATATCACCATCAAGAGTGTTGCAGTATGGTTATACCACTTTGGAAACACAACTTCTTCTGGCACCTCTTTTGCTTGCCACCACAACGACAGAATAGTAAATGAGTTCTGTTTAATGTAACGCACTGGCTCCTTCCAATGAGCCACAAATGAGTTAGGCAACAGGATCCATGTTAAAGACCATAGGGCTGACATGACTCCTGATACTACTCTCCTAGTGCGCGCGCTACAAGATTGGACAAGCACCCCCTGGAAAACAGTTGCAAGTATACTTAACCCCAGCAATATGCCTTGACTCCAAGACAAGGTATAGAGGGAGGCAATAGCCCTCCCAAGCTCACTCTCAAAGTCCAACTCTTGTTGATTTAAGCCAAACATGGCTGCAGTTAGGCAATATCTTAAAATAAACCCAAATTATAAATATATGAATTTTAGGTTTTTATTTAATATTTAGCCAAGTTGAAAGAAAACAGAACTGAGGAGCCTCCAGCTCCCAGTTCCTTCCCTATATACACAGGCTAAAAGCTAAAATAAAATATAATATAAGCTTATGGTGCCAACTTGAATGATGTTTGGTGTAAACCTTACAGCAGGATCGCAGAATCTTTACTCAATGATTCCGTGCCAGTTCCAATCCTCAATGGTTCCGCGCCAGTTCCATTTCGAATTCCAATCAAACCGCAAAACTCCCAAGCACCCATTTCATTCCATTCTTGATTCGAATCCAAATTGAATCTCGAAACTACCTATTTCTCTCATTTTCCGTTTTGTTCTGACTTGGACGCCCATCTTGCTCCTTAACCTACTCCAAGCTCTGGCCCCTTAGGCGTCCTTGCCAGAACCAACGCCCCCCTCCTCCTCCATACATACAGACACAGCCTGCCCTGTCTTAACAAAGATCATGGCAATGTGATGCTGAGGATAGACCTCAACCGTCATAGCTTCAGTGCAAATACCACAGAGGTAATTTTACCAGTGCTTTCTTAATAAGCCCCTTTAGAAATCGTAGCATCAATGTAAAATAACAGGGCCTGATCCTCAGCAGTTTTATATAGATATCAGGGGCAGTTAGTTTTATTTTACAACCTTAAGATTCAAAATCCAAGTCAAATTCTGTTTTTTATAGTTATGTTGTGCTTTGTTAAAAAACCACTTTTGTAAAGAGCGAGGATCTGAGGTAATGTATGCTGTTCAGCTACAATATTAAATGAGGAATAATAAACCGCTGCTGTTACTTTGCCTTTTTATGCCAGCATGGGAAGCAAAGGGATTTCATTTGAGTAGTTTCTTGAAGTAAACGCCAACATATTGCGTTCTAAGTCAATGTTGACCAATTTCTGAGCCACCAACTCACCTAAAGTTCTTGAAATATAGGAGTTCTAAGATAGAAAGAAGTTAAAAAATTCATTCTTATGTGCTATAAACTTTAGAGGATTGCAAAGTGGGAGTGTGACCATTGAAACTCGCAAAGAACCCATAACTGAAGATTATGTGGTGACAGAAAAGACTAGGGTTTAAACAACTATAATGTCAATTCTATTTTCCGTTGCACTAGTACTACAGATTTAATGAGACTTCTTTTGATCTACATTTATTGCATTATATATGTGTGCGTGATTTTTTAAGGTCATCTTTTAAACAACCACTGGGGCCTGCATCCATTGTTTGATGAAGGGGTACTTGGAAATTTTTGGTTTTATATTAAAGCAGCGTTATCATAGCTGCAGCTCTAGAAACCTGAGAATGAAGTTGATCTGGAGATTGGAAGAGTAAGGTATTGGCCAGAAATCAGACACATCATCACAGGTGAAGTTCACAGATGCTTTTTCTATTTTGTTACACCAAAGATACCAATAATAAAACTTCTGGGCCTATGAGTATTACAATGCTTGTTTTTAGCTTTGTATAATATCAACCATGAAGCTCTACAATCTGGTATCATTAGTACTTGCGTAGACCACCAGAAATCTACTTGTTGAGAAGTTCTTAATGTAGTAACGTTTATTTTTTTCAAGAGATACAATTTCCATTGTGATAAACTTATGCCTTAATTGTAGGAACACTGATCCTAAATTTTGTAAAGCTTTATTGTTAACACCACTCTCAAAAAAGGATGGGTAATGATAAGTTTTGCGCCAGAGCAACTGTGAAGGAGACAGCCTTGCTGGGTGCAACCAGAGAATTTACGAAATGGGTAACTAGTAGTTAAATTGTCATGTGTACATGACATCATAATGGGGACCAACCCCAAAGATAAGGCTGGGCGCCTGGAGGCCCAGAAGGTGAAGCTCCAGGCCCTCCCTGACCTGAGGCTCACCCTAGACCAATGCTGGGTAAGGGCAAAATATGCCCAGGTTGGTACTAGTGGGGTGCCAAGTGCCCAGTCCCTGATGTCAGGCCACGCATTATAACAAACAATCTACCAAATAAATGTAGACAGTTTGATTCAATTTGTTGAGAAACAGGGTTTCAAAACCCATTCCATTAACAAAATAATGCGCTCAGGTCAAATCCAACTTCAATTGATCACTTGAGTGAAGTCAGTTTTGGACTATGCAACTAATTTGGATGACAGTATTGCCTTATTGGTGAGTCAGTGCTTGGGCCCACTGTGGCTAATTTTAATTTTCCCATCTGAGTTAAAATACGTTTTCCCCGCCCAACATTCCTTGTTGGTCAGCTTCTCAAATAAACCTTTTCCCCATTTACGTTATATTACAATCTTATGATATTCTGAACACTCCTGTGTGTGAACCTCTTTGTAGAGGTCTCACGCTCCGTTACCCTTTCCATTGCAAGTACCTTGCAGCTCTCAACTCGTGCTTATTTGTTCGCCCAGGTTCCCTCCAACCTGGGTCTCTTTAGTCCTTTTCATATGTGCACTGCGTCGCTTTTAATGGGGTTTTATCATAATATCTCACTTTATATGCCTAAGCTGTTATTGCTCCAGCACCCTCTGCTGAGCACTAATGACTTTGGCACTAATGGCTAGTTCCCTGACATTGGCCTTGTGCACTGTGCACTACCACTCTGGGAACAGGAGAGTTATAGACACTCTCCTTACATTAGTTGACCAACATTTTTTCTATGTGCACAAACTTTTTACGTGTGGAACTTTTCCAAAGTGGAAACAGTGGCTGTCAGCTGTGGGCTCCAGCTGTGTTAGCTGCACCACTATTTCCTCTTTTTCCAGAAGATTGGAGCAGTTGGCGTTATTATGGTTGCCTTTAACTGGAAAGTATCCATCCTTCAAGTTTTTACCTGGTGAATTTGGACGCTTTGAGGTCTGATAGTCATGATTCCCCGGCTTTCCGCTGAAAATATTGATTTTCATTTCAAAAAACGAGTTTTTCTTCAATAGCGTGTTCAGACGATGCTGGTGGAATTGGAGCAGATGGCCTGGGGGTGTTGGCCTTGTATAACGTCGGGCATTCCGTTGAGGGTAAAGGAATAGGGTCATTTGCATATAAAAAGCATTTTATAATGAAACACTGATATATACCTCTAAACCATTTTGGCCCTCTCATGGCTCAGATTTAGACCCTATATCTGTGTTTGAAATCACACCAGAAAATCCCCGTTTGAACTCTTCCATGATTTGCAGCACCCAGGAAGTTGAAAGAGAACTGCGTTACCAATATGAAAATGTTTATGCACCTGCAGAAGGCATGGATGGGTATGTGGCCTCTGTAGTAAGAGTGGCCAACTATGCTCTCTTTTTTATGATTCCAAAACATACCATTATGGTTTGCTCAAGCCAGAAGAATGTTTAGGAGAGGTGGGGCATTTTCTGCTTTTAATAAATCCCATTCTTGATACTTCCTCATGTCTGCTACCCTTACATCCTCTTTTGGAAAGTTCAGCACAACTATTTTAGTGGATACCGGTGCCTCAAATAATTTTTTGACCAAGACCTTGCTGACTACCTTGAGTTGAGTTACTCACCAGGTGGTATGGTTAGAGGTGGGGCTTCTCAAGGTATCCCTACGCTGAACTTCATAGGGTTGGTAAGTACCAGGTGGGCGCTTATCTTCTGTCCGACCATTTTCAAGCTATCAAGCACCTCTTGTTTCCCATTATTTTGAGGGTTGAGTGGTGGAGAAAGTTTGACGTCAGGACCAATTTGAAAGAGAACACTCTATCCTTGTCTTTGGTAAATGGTCACCAGTTGATTGTTTTTTTGTTGGAGGATAACGCCCAAGGCCCATTACCCCATTGGCCCAATGTTCCCACTCCTTATCTTGCTCCTTTTCTGAAGACCTCCTCCTGTGTGGGTTTCTCCTTAACTTCCTGTTTAGAGGGTTTTGAATCCTCTTTTGATGCAGCATCAGCCAACACCCTCCCTGAGCACTCCAAGTTTGATTGTGACTTTAAGCTCACGGTGGATCTGGTGCATATATCTTCCCCCATTTACCCACTGACTGTCCAGGAGGAAGAGGCGAGGGATGTGTGGGTGAAAGAACAGTTGGTCAAAGGTGCTATTTTTCAGCGTACCTCCCCTGTATAATTCCCCCTACTCTTTGTTGAGAAGTCTGATGGTACTTTATGCCCCTGAATAGACTATGGTAACCTCAATAACGTTACTGTACCAGACCTCCATCTCATCTCTTTGGATTCACAGATTTCTCGCTATGTGGAGAAGGAGAAGTCTTCTCCAAGCTGGATTGACTCAATGCGTTCAATCAGATCCGGATTAAAAAGGGACAAGAGTGGTTGACCACATCCTGTACCAGAAAAGGGATCTTCCAGTTTCAGGTCATGCCCTTTGGGTTTAAGAATGCCCCTGTTATCTTTCAACGCCGCATTGATGCAGCGTTGGGGGAACTTGTTAGGGGTATGCGCGGTCGCCTACATGGATGATAACCTGGTTTTTTCCCAGATCAGGAGTCCTATGCAGTCCACCTTCAGGCAAGTTGTGGAGTGGGTTAAAGGCAGCCAGCCTTACGTTGAAAATTCCAAAGTGTGAGTTTTTCAAGTCCCAGGTCACTTTTCTGGGCAACGTCATGTTTGACCAGAGACACATGATAACTCCAGACAAGGAGAAGACGATTTGTGAGTGGCCTACCCCCACCTCAGTCAAGGAATTGAGAAGCTTTTTGGGGACGTGCATGTTTCTCAAGAAGTTCACTCCCAAATCTTTCCAAGGTAGCAGCTACCTTATATAAGGCTAGCGGTGCCAAGGTGCTTCAGTGGTCCCCCATTTTGGAGGATGCTTTCCAATATGTGAAGTGCACCCTGTTGTCCATGTCTGTTCTTCGCCATGTCGACCCTTCAAATAGTTCATTGTCTATATATGCCTCCAACTTTGCCATAGCGGCTGCCTTGTTACAAGCAGGCGAAGATGGAATAGAGCATCTGGTGTGATATTTTTCTAGGAAAATGTCTTTGCCAGAGTTGAATTACACCGTTTATGACAAGGAGTTACTGGCAGTGGTGGATGCACTGACTTATTGGTGTCACCACTTGCATGGCTCATCCCCAACCATCTCATGTACATACAGACCACCGTGCCTTGCTGTACTACCGCGCTCCTCGTGTCTTAACCCCACGGCAGACCCACTGGCATGAGACCCTTGACCAATTTGCATTCTCGTATGAGTTCACCAAGGGCTAGGATAATGGTTTGGCAGATGCTTTGAGCCTCAACCCTGCCTTAGCGCCTGATCCCAAGGAGGTAGAAGTTCACAACACTCAGGTGATGATTCCTCCAAGTAAACTTCTGCCTCAACGACCCTCTCCCCTGGCCAACGGGCCAGCACTTGCACCTCTGGAAAACGCGGAGGAATATAGTATGTCCAGGAAGGTAGTCCTTTCTCAGCCGCTGGTAGCTGAATATACTACATTACTTGCTGAAGTGCGAGTTGAATCAAGATGATCTCTCCATGGGCTATCACATGAAGGATGAGATGGTGTGGTTCCAGGGGCGCCTATGGGTTCCTGCTGGACCACTTCGCCTGGAAATTATCCAGGACCATCATGATGGACTTACCATTGGTCATCTTGGTAAAGCAAAGACATTAGAGTTAATCTGGCGCACATACAATTGGAATGGCTTGCCTGCTCAGGTGGGGCGGTACTCGAAGGAATGTTTAGTCTGCAACCAAATGAAGCCAAGTTGTCAACCTTTAGCGGGGTTGTTGGTACCTGTCCAGAAAGCTGAAGGGCCCTGTACTTCCCTATTGGTGGATTTTTTATTGTAGAACTACCTGTCTCAGATGGTTACAATGCCATCATGGTGGTGGTGGACCAGGTTACAAAGTTCGCCCACTTCATTCCTTGCAGAACTACAATAACCGCGGCTGAGATGGCCAGGCTTTTCATCATGCATGTGTTTGCACTCCATGGAGTTCCCCAAGAAATTATCAGTGACTGGGGACCCCAGTTTTACCTCTGTCTTCTGGGAAGAGTTGTGTAAGACTCTCCAGATTCGCCCTTGCCATTCGACTGCCTATCACCCACAATCAGATGGGCAGACTGAACGAGTGAACCAGTGCTTGAGCAGTTCCTGCGGTGTTACACCACCGCAGATCATTCAGATTGGGCTTCTCACCTTCCAATGGCCCAATTTAGTTACAACAACATGTTGCATTCCATCAATTGGTTGTTCCCCTTTTTTCGCCAGCCATGGCTTTAACCCCACCTTTAACATAGAGCCCAGCAGCAGGTCTAAGGTTGAAGTGGTGGTGGAATTTGCCAAGACAATCAAGAAGGTTCAACAGGGGGTTTCCACAAGCTTGGAGGCAGCAATGCTAGTGTATAAGGAGAACGCTAATGGGAAGCACTGAGTGGGTCCTGCTTACAAGGAAGGGGATCTCGAGATGCTTGATGCTCATAACATCCCTATCAAGCAGCCATGCAAGAAGCTGCGACCAAAGAGGATTGGCCCCTACCGCGAGGTTAGAAAGGTGGGCCACGCCTCATACCAGCTAAATCTCCCCCTTCATTTCAGATCTTCTCTGTGTTTCATGAGAGCAAACTGACGTTGTTCAAGGGCCCCCCACCAGAGACTCCTGAGGCTTACTCGTGGATGGGGCGCCTGAGTGGGAGGTGGAAGAAATAATTGCCTCCCACCGTGTGAAAAGAAGACTGGGGTACCTGGTATCCTGGAAGGGTTTTGACGCTGCAGAGAACAGTTTGGTTCCAGTGCGCAACTGTGTACATGCCCAAGATTTGATTGAAGCCTATCACAAGTATTTCCCCCAGGCTGCCAGATCTCAACCCAAACCGATCATTGCCGCCATGAAGTTGGCCCCTTCCCACAAGAACGTTTCCCTTGTACAAACCCCTGGAGGAAGGGTTGAGCCCTGTTAGGGGAGAGAGTAATGTCATGTGCACATAACATCATAGTGGGGACCAACCCTAATGGTAAGTTTGGGCGCCAGGAGGCCCAGAAGGTGAAGCTACAGGCCCTCCCTGAACTAAGGCATACCCTAGACCAACACTAAGTAAGGGCTAAAAATTCTCAGGTTGGTACTAGTGGGGTGCCAAATGCCCAGCTCCTTACGACAGCCCAGGCATTAAAACGAATGGTCTACATAACAAATGCAGATGGTTCGGTCAGTTTTAGAGGAACAGGGTATTGAAACCCATTCCATTTACGAAATCACACATTCAGGTCAAATCCAACTTCAATCAATTACACAAGTGAAGTCAGTGTCAGCATATTCTACCAATCTGGATGGTAACATGTGCCTATTGGTGGGTCAGTGCTTGGGTCCAGTTATGCAAGCCCCTTATTCCCCTGTTGATGTTTAATATGTTTTCCCCAACCAACATTCCTTGTTGGTTGACTCCCAAATAAAAATTTTCCCCCGCTTTACGTTTTATTTTATTAATTTTGAACGCTCTTGTGCGTAAACCTCTTTGAGGAGATCTCGCGCTCCATTAACCTTGTCATTTCCAATATAATCAAGCTATCCCCTAGTGAACCGTTGGTTCGCCCAGGTCCCCTCCAACCTGGGTCTCTTAACCCCTTCCTCATTATGCACCGCATCACTTTTGGAGGGTTATTTATTATAATAATCGCACTTATATGCCTAAGTTGTTGTGCTCCAGCACCCTTTTCTGGGCTCTAATAACTTTCGTACTAATGGCTAGTTCCCTGGCGTTGGCCTTGTGCACCGTGCACTACCAAGATGGGAACGGGAGAGTGATAAACACTCTCTAAATGCCAGCCATTAAGCTGGATAGGGGTGTGCACCCCTTTAGAACCAATTAAGGGTTCAAATCCCAAGACTTTGCCCCCACTCAGATCTCTGACCTAGGCATACTCTAGAAGTAAGGTGGGTAGCTGCTGCCCATCCCTGCCTGCCACACACCCTTTGCCCATACACACTCAGCACAACCCAATCAAAAATCAAAATATGAAATTTTCCATCTAAAAAATCTAAGCAACTTTATTAACGATTGCTTGGTTGAAGAAGCTATTCACTATGGTTCCCGTTCCCTGTCCCCAACAAGGGGATCAACCAAAAGTCAACCTAAGTGGCCAAAACCTACCTAACTTTCAAAATATAGACAAAAGTTGAATAATTATGGGCAAAAACAGGGACAAACTTAACAATCTATTCCAAAAACCTTAAAGCAAATTTAGTCATCCAGGATTTAAGGAATATGACCCAAGAATAGCTTAAATATCTTCC
This sequence comes from Massospora cicadina, assembly GCA_022478985.1. NCBI lineage: Eukaryota > Fungi > Entomophthoromycota > Entomophthoromycetes > Entomophthorales > Entomophthoraceae > Massospora > Massospora cicadina. The sequence continues at coordinate 191,010 of JAKSZP010015841.1, read as the reverse complement.
AATACAATTGAGGTGAAATTAGTTTTCACAACTCTCTCTCTTGATTCACTCACTCTTAGTTGAATATAGTTTGAACATTAGTAAAACAGCTCCACTTGTCATCACCCTAATCAAGTTACCTATGTTGATGCGTTTGATGCCCACTGCCCCCACATGGGGAGTGGTGCGCCAACTCCTAATGTTTTTCAGCCATTGCTGAAACGTGCTTGTGCTGGCTCATCTAGCCCTCCAAACTCTTCAGTATGCTATGTCCTACCTAAGGACTTAGCCTTACATCTCACCAAACCCAGGCGGTGCCAAGTTGCCCCTTGTGCTCCCCCAGAGCAACATGCAATTTGGCCTTCAGGTTGAATATGGTAAGTTGTTTCCCTATTCAGAAAAAGCTATTATCGAATTAACCTAGGCTGTTATGCAGCCTGAAGGCTTCATTGACTTCCGCCCCTTCAAGGTGTATTTTGATCTTGGCTTCTCAAGTAGAGCTGATGCTGCAGTAGCAGCTATCATCCCCCTGGTGTTCCAGAGCACCCCCCTCCCAATTAGTAGTACTTAATTGCCCACTAATACTACTCTTGTGGTTCATTTCATAGCCTCCCTACCCACCTACCACATGAAAGCTTATCTAATAAAACTATTATTGGATTATCAGAATATGGTTCTGATCCCATAATACAATTCATGGTTCCCAATGGAGCTACCCGCCTCTCAGGCCCCCAAACCTTCATGACTTAATCGTCCAGTATCAACAGAGATAGCTCTCTAATCCCCCTCACACCATTTCCCCTCTGCCCTGGATCATCCTTTTTGGGCTTGAGTGGATGGAGGGCGTACCGTCTGCCCTGCTTGTTTTGAACTGGACCACCTGAAACTGCGCTGCTCCTCCACCTCATGAGCTGCGGCACCCACACCCAAACCTTTGCACAATGATCCCATAACTGATCCGATTTCATTTTTTGAATGGGGCACTATCCTTCCCCCCTCCACCCAAATTGGTAGCCATAGCAACCACTGAATCAATCAACCAAAAATTACCTTAATGAGCCTCTTCTCCTAAACCACTAATCAGGAGCCAGAATGGACTAAAGTATGTTATAAACCATCCTCCCAGCCACACGCCACATATAACCCATATGCAAATAACCTAATCAATTTCAACCAAAATACATGAGATTATTTGGTTGAGGTTGATGAATCAGGCGAGCTTATCCCTGAATTTGAATGGGCTGGGCCCCCTCCATTCAAAATATACCTCAATATGGAATATGCGGACCAAATTTCCAAAGCACCACTATGTGCTTCACCCTGAAACCACCCCATTTAAAAGTGCCCACCAATTAGCTGAAGAGGCAGTTGCCACCCCTGAATGTCACCCAACCCATAAAGCCATTGTAAAATCATTTGCAGTACTGGCTACTGGGCTTACCACCTCATATCCTACCTAGTACCATGCTTCTAAAACATATAAAAGAACATCGCCACTACTATCAGGTGTGAATTCAGCAATTTAAAAAGCTGTGGTAGTTGCAAAGTTTGGCCCAATGACACGCATTACCCGCAACAACCTTGCAACCATCGCCACCCTACTTAAGTACGCCTTGAGGCTGAAAAAGAACTTACAATCTACATCTCTACCCTCCTCATTGTGCACATTGAGTTGCAAGTACCTCTTTATTATCTCAAACCCCATTTCAATGATGCGGCCATGCCAATACTGTCATCTTTGTGCCGCTATATGTCCCCAACAGATGAGGAAGAAGAGCTTCCTGATCCTCCTTCAGCTATCACTATGGATGTATAGAGGCTTTCACTTCTGACTTGGTTGGTGTGTTTCCTTTTATTCTCATGTCAGTTCATTTGGATCCATCTGTCTCATGTCAACTTTATTTTATTTTATTTCTTTTTATGTTTTAGTTCGTTCTAGCATCAGTTATGTCTGTACACTGGTCAGTATACCAAAAATAAATACTGTAAATTAGTATTCACAATTTTAAAATTTCTGGATCTGAAATCAGAAGTTGAACACTACTGTCAAGTTTAGCTTAGTAGCTCTCCCACCAACAACATAAGACCTGGCACCCAGCTAATGGTCAGGTTGGGGTAATTAATTTTAACTTTTTCTAATCTGAGCTTTAAAGTCTTTTAATCAGAAAAAACAATCACTTTAGTTATTATAATAATTTAAAGCTTATATGGGCAACAAATCCCTAGGTTGGAACCAATCCAACACCTTTACCAACGTTTTACTATTAATACTTGAAACCATGGGTGACTTGTGGAACTTGGCTTCCCTTGTGGGTCTTGGAGCACCCTCAAAGGATGCCAGGTCATTTCTTAGTAAGATGGGATCATAACATTATAGCCCAACCTTTAAAGACAGAGGTGAAGTTGTTGGTTCAAGATCTCCTAACCATGGATGACTCGCCCACCAAAAAAGTCCAATTTCCTTTGTAATAGTTCTCCTTAACTGTTGTCCGCAGACTGCTCATTTTAAATCATACAACAGGTCTTATTAACTTGGTTGGCATAAACCACAATCCCTTTGTCTCCTTCACTTAACTGTAAGTTGCCAATGTTTGAGACTCCCTTTAGTTTTCTCATGTTAGGACACACCCAGGTGCTGAAATTTAATAACAGGGGGAAACAATGGGGATAGCGTTGAGCTCATGTGAGGAGGGAATAACCTCGCACTCTAGGATAAATTAATAATCACCATTACAAATGCAAAAATATAAAGGGGTACAAAAGTATGGAATCAAACACTTACAACATGGGTATTGGTTAACACACTGATGCATACTCTACCCCCTCCCAGGAGTTTTATGAAGCCATAGTGATACATTTAAACCAGTCTTACACTGAGAAGTCTTCCCCACAAAATGATAGTTCAAAAATACATTTTGGAGATGGTTGCAATTCCCATAAACCCTGAAGCACCAGCTATCAATTCCTACCACATTTCACTTGTCAATAAGGTCCAGGTGAAGCGTTGCGTGGATCCTGTTTTATTAGGGTCTATCAAATGTGCGGCCCTATCTGAACCTGATGATCCTGAGTTTGCACCTTTATCTTATGTACGGGCAGCAACTATTCCCACTAAATTTATCAACAGATTCACTAAAGTGCGCAAGGAATCCAAGGTCAAAAAACTGGTTCAACCCTTTGTTTCCTTAATGAGTCAAATAAAGTAAATTGTGCTTACTTTTTGTTTACCGCGTATATTTTAGTAGGAAAACGTATGGTAACATTAACTGCATTGGTGAATAATGGTGTTAAAGGAATTTCATTGACTTTAAGGTAGTGTAAGCTTAAAATCTTGCGGTTACCTCAGAATTTAAAGTTTGAAGCCATCTCAATTTCTATGTTCACACTCCCTCATTGTGAACCATTGCGCTTTGTGGCCCAGAAGTATGAACTTTAACCCACTTTGTGGTGATCCCAGAGTTACTCTACCCAGTGATTTTGAGGTAGGATGGTTGCGCCACCAGTCAGTAAGTATTAATTTGGAGCGGAATATATTGGCTTTTACCTCCAATACTCACTAAGGTGATATTCTTCTCCTTCCCACCTTTGCAACAGGTAAAGCAGTAGCAGCAACTGTGGAATAATCTTCAACAGATATTCTGCCTGAGTTTCCCACCTTTCCCTGATTCTCGCTCCATTTGACTCAGTCTCTTATATGGACAGTGCTTTTAGATTTCCAAACCACTCAGAATTTGACCTGAGTTTTCAGCCAACTATTGACCTGATCTAAATCAACTGACTCTACATCCCTACATGGCTGAGGAAGACCAGCGTTGAAGACTTTGATAATGGAAATGTTTAATAAGGGGTGTATGGTCAATACTTATATCTTCGTCAGTGGTTTTTGTACAGAAGCCTGATGGTACTCTGAGGCCATGCATGAATTATGGACATTTTAATAATGTGATGGTTCCTGATCCCTATCATTTATCCCTAGAGGCAGAAATTTCACAGGCAATTTTTAAATCCAGGTTTTTCTCTAAGCTTGAAATGGCGAACGCTTTCCATCAAGTGCGAGTCAATTCTGGACAGAATGGCTGATGAATATGCATACCCAGTATGTAATATACCAGTTAAATGTTATTGCATTTGGATTAAAAAATGCTCTAGCTGTGTTCCAGTGCTAAACAGAAGACACCTTTGGGGATCTTAGGATCTCTTGTGCATTTGCTTATGTGGATGACACTTTTAATCCACTCCCCTAATGCAGAGCAACACGCCAAGAGTTTGGTGGCTGTGGTGGAGGCACTCCAAAAAAGCTAAAATGGTTGCAAAACCCTCCAAATGTAATTTATATAAGGATGAAGTAAAAATTCTAGGTAACTTGATTCAAAGGATTGTTATACCATCACGCCTTCAATGTTGTAAGCTATCTGCTCCTGTCCCAAGCCAGTAATACAGAAGCAACTGTGTAGTTTCCCAGTATTTTTCACTTTCTTTAAGAATCTCTCCCCGCCATTTCAGAATTATCTGCACCCCTTCATCCCCTCAAAGATGAAAAAGCCTTATTCCTTTGGACTCAAAAATCCAGTACATTTATAGCAAAAAATATGATTTCAGTACTGCCCTGTTTTAGGTCATGTGGATGAAGATAAACATTTTATTGTGGCATGCTATGCTGCTGTTACAGCATTTGAGGGCTGACTCTTTTTAGGAATATGAGGGGCGAGAGCATCCTGCAGCATACATTTTACAAAGTTTAACGTTACAGAGCGCGCTTGGTACATCTATGATTAAGAGTTGGCGACAATTTCATGGACTTTAATGCACTGACGCTACTTGTTTCAGGGGGCCAATCATATGGAGGTGGTTCGCACAGACTACAAGTCCCTTACCTATTATCACAAACCTCTCAAGCTGGCCCACGAGCAGACCAGGACTCATTGCAACCTCTTAAGCTTTAACTTCTAAATTAAGTTTGTTAAGGGGCCGCCCACATTTTACCATAGATTTTTGAGCCAAAATCTCCCTTTTGGGTCCCACTTTAGATAAGGACTCTGAGTTAGTCACCTAGATTACACCTGAGTAGGTCATATCTCCACCATCTCCAGCCATTGCCGTGGATACTTCCCACACCACAATCTAAGCCTAAACTCAAGCCTACACCCAAGCCCAAACCTAAAATATATCTCACAGTTCCACATCTCTCTGCATCCCTGATCCTAACCTTATATCCTGTAAATGAAGTTATATCAACTGACACAAACTTAAATTCCTCTTTCAATAAAGTGTGTGAAGTCACCCCGTCTGGATCAGTTTTAGAATTTCCTGCCAACGAAGGTTCTCTTTTGGATGTGGTGTTTTGGCATTCCAGTCTATAGATTCTAAAGGATGAGACCTTGAAAAGATTAAAGCTGGTACAGCCCCTTCTGGATGGTATTCAAAAGGATATGGCATATTTTTGCACAAAATTATGGGTTCCCTCTGAGCTGTGTTTCCGCGTCATAGAGGGAAAATCGTGATCCACCAACCATAAGTTATCCTAGAGGTAGAAATTTTATCAAATTAATCAAACGTGAGTATGATTGGAACGTATTTACAAGGAAGTTCCCACCTGGATTGAGCCGTTCTTGACCTGTTCTCAGTCCAAGGCAGATAGGACAGGATGAAATAGCCTCATCCACCCTCTTCAACAGGCAACTGTACCATGAACATCATTATTAGTTGAATCGTTGTAAGTTTACCTATTTTGTGAGTATTATGTGATCAAGTCATTGTAAATCACTTTACAAAGTATGCAATATTTATTGCTTGTATGACAACCACTGTGGCTGAGGACATGACAATTGTTTGTAACACATGTATTTTCCTTGTTTGGGGTTCCCCAAGAAATAATCAGCATCAGGAGACCTCAATTTACCTCGCTCTTTTTGGAGGCTTTGTGTAACATGCTGAAAAAGTAATCCTTGCAAATCCACAGCCTATCGCCCCCAATATTATGGACAAACGGAGCGTACTAACCAGTCCTTGGAGTATTATCTCCAATTCTTTAATAAATCTCTTAAGAAACATGAACAGAAGCCTTTCTTTGGACCAATTTTCATAAACAACTACTTCATTTGTTAACAGGGACGTCCCCTATATATGCTAATCCGGGATCAACCCTGCTTTCACCATTATACCCCAGAAGCGGAGTAATATCACATCAGCAGATACCTTTGTCACACGCATCAAGAAGGTCCCTAACAAATCCAGAACCAATTGACTAAATCACCTATGACACCATGAGATTTGCAGATAAGAAGTGACATGAGGCACCTAGCTATCAAGAAGGAGATTTGGTAATGGTGGACACTAAGAATATTCACCTCAAGGTACTATGTCAGAAAGTAGCTTGCAAAAGGGCAGGAACTTTTTCTATTACTAAGGTCTTGAACAAAGGCGCTTTTCACCTGGAACTGCTCCTCATTGAAAAATGCACGCCTCATTTCATGCTTCCTCGCTATCTCCTTTTAAAGGCAAGAAACCAGTGGAGTTTAAGCCCATCATTGTAGAGGGAGCCCAATTTTGAGGTAAAAAAAGATTTGGATGCAAGGTGCGTTAAGCGCAAAGTGCACTACCTGGTGTCATGGAAGGGATATTCAGCATATGAGAACAGCTGGGTCCCATCCAAGAACTTTACCAACTTTTGGGAGCTACTGAGAGTTTCACTTGGATATTTCAAATGCCACGCGCCTGCTTCACATAAGATCACCTTAGTTGCCATCAAACTTCACATCCCTTACAAGCACCAATCCCTCACAAAATCCCCTAAAGGAAGCGTGAGCCCTGCCTGCAAAGGAAATTGTGATGTAAGGCCTCAGATGCCAACCATCAAGTTAAGAAGGGGTTTAAACATTATTAGAATCAAAAAAGTGTTCAAAACTAAAGTCCTTGACCCTCACCCAGATCTCTAACCTAGAGCATACCTAGATGAAAAACTGGTAGCTTATGCTCCTCTCTTCTTGCCATACACCTTTCTCCCACCTACCACTCAACCCAACCCCTTTGAATGTCAGAATCTGTAGGTTTTAATTTTAAAAAACACAAGCAACTTTGTGAAAGATTGCTTGGATCAAGAAGCATTCCAATATGGTTCCCATTCCCTGTCCCCAACAAGGGGCTCAACCAAAAGTCAACCTAAGTGGATAAAACCTACCTAACTTGCAAAATATAGACAAAAGTTGAAGAATTAGGGTCAAAAACGGGGACAAACTTAATTCTCCCTTCCAAAAAAATATAAAAGCGAATTCAGTCATCTAGGATTTGAGGAATATGACCCAAGGATATCTTGGAACATTGGCTGATACTTTCATGGTGAAATTGGCATTGAAAATTGTAAAATTGTTACTTAAAATTAGAAATTGAACCCTACTAAGTATAGCTTAGTAGCTTACCCCCACAACATAAGACCTGACACCTTGCTAATGGTCAGGGTTAGGTAATTTCCTTTACCTATTTTCCAATATATTTAATTGAAGCTTATTAATTAGAAAACATTCACTTTCTTATTCTGATAAATTAAAACATCATATGTGAAACAATTCACAAGATTTAAGCCTTTCCAACTCTTTTCAAATGTTTCAGCCCATAGTTCTTTAAAACCATTGGTGCCTTGTGGACCTTAGCTTCCCTTGTGGGTCTTGTCATACCTATTAAGGGAGCCTAGTCATTTCTTAGCACGTTGGGATCCTACAAACAGAAAAAACTTGAAACCTGTAATCTGGTACCTATTGTGTTATACATAAAGTAAATTCTGAGTACTCAGTTGTGGGTATTATTTGGGGTATGGTGGTCAACCAAGTTTATGGCTATTTCCTATGGCCCTATACCCCCTCTGAAAAGATATTGAGGGTTGTTGCCAGGATCTTAGATAACAAGCTTGTCAAAATTTTCACTTCTGGATTAAGCATTAATGAGTCAGCTATTAAATAATATCATTTGCATTTGGAACCCTCTACAGGAGTTGGAACAGGAAGGTCCAAACAGAAACCCATATGTAGGTCATAAAAAGTGTAGTTTTCTTCCAGGTTGGCTTATTGGCTTCCTATAGCTCAAAAAGGGCGCCTTTCAGTCAATTAAGACTTAAGGTCATTAGCAAAGGAGAACAATGAAGACCTTTAACCAAGAAGTAAATTTGAAATTAACTTAGAAGATTTAATTAAAGGGATAAAAAATTCTTTTAGTGATGCGTCCTGACCTGTCCTATAAAAAATAAGAGCTTTTATTTATAAAGATAGTTCATATAATCCTCTTATCAAGTTGCTTAGATAGTTCTTTTTACTTACAGCTTTAGGCCCCTTTTTGATCCTCAGCTTACAGCCTAAAGTTCTGATAAGCCAACTATAATCAAGAAGGCAATAATTTCTGATTAGGCCCTTTACAAATTGAATTCTCATTTTTATGGCTTATTAGATCTTTGCTTCATTAATAAATAGCTATCTAAAACTATATATGATTATATAGATACCAGTAGTATTGAGTAGTAATACCTAGATTATGTTATCTTCCTATCTCACTTTAAATCTTATAATATGACTAGACTGACCTTAGTGTAGTAAACACAGTTTAGTACAGCTTAGTAATGGCTTTAGTATATATTTTAACTTTATTTGAGGCACGCCAACCAGGGGATAGACATTACCAATTCAAAGCAATAAATCCCAAAACAAATGGGCAACAAGACAAAATAAAACAGAACAAAACCTCCAATAGTGATTAGCCTGGTAGGGTAATTCCTGATTCCACTCTGGTGCAGGTTTTGTTCAACACATGTTCAAAACTTTTACTGGCTATAAAAAAATCTCGGTGTGGTATATTTGCCCCAAGGTCAACCTACCTTAACTACTTTTAGAAAAAACCTCCAACCAGGTAGGGAGTGGAGTGCTGCTATCCCACCAGGGCAGAGGGGAAAGGAGGGTCAGGCGGCTCTTCATTAGGCGCAGGCTTTGTGGTAGATGCATATTTGTTGTAAAAGCTTACAAAAGCTGAAAGCAGGGGTGTTGGGGCATCAGCGTGATGGGGTTAGAGGAGTGTCATGTAATGGTTCCTTACCTCAAGATCAGCCTGAAAGACAGCCTCAATAAGCTCTGCAGTATGATGTTCAGTTTGAATGTGGGCATTGGGGAGTTGGGCCAAACTGGCTATATTTTGTCAGATAATTTATGCATCTGGGTTATCTATTGTTAGTTCTGCAACATGTACAACAGCGTCATTAGCAGCATTGAATAATTTTATTATTTCCTCCCATGCTACTTTGGAGAAATCAGGGTAAATTTGATTCTGCTTAGCCCTTCATTGAATTGACTAACTTATTGGGCCAAGGCTTTCCAGAGGTGGTGGCTATGAGGTGAGGCCACCGCTGCTTATGCAAGCTGTTGGTCACTTTGAAATGGGATGGCATTGGGTTTAGGAGCATATCATCTGGGGGAGAGGGTTTTATCAAAATTAGAGTCATTAAATTCAGAAGAAGCATATTCATCCAGGCCTTTTTCACCGGATTCATTGTCCTCATTTGTGATCATTTTACCTGAATCATCAACCTCATCCAATAGGCCCCAAAAATTTTGGTTTATGAGAATAGTGGGTGCAAAATTTGGGTGGGTGGTAGGATGTGAATGGGTGGGTGCTTTGGTACTAATTGTGGTTCAGTCCTGACTCTGGTTGGTCAGGTTGAGTTTTAGGTGGTGAGTTTGGCTGTTTGTTTTGTAGGTGCTTTCCCACATTGGCCCATCAAGTGAGAATGTTGGGTGGGTGAGGCAACAAAATGCCCCATTCAGATTCCGCTGAAAAAAGGGTTCCAAAATAGTAACAGGTGATTTGGCATGGGGGCATGACCTTTTAGAGTGGTCAAGCTCAAACCAGGTGGGGCAAATATGTTGACCATTATCAACACAAGTCTAAAAGAAATTCTCTTTTTCCACAGCAATGTGAGCATATGGTGGTATCTGATGAACAATTTAATTTTTATTTGGGATGATTGTGTTAGTGGCTCAAGGGCAGCAAGACGCTCTGCATCAGAAGGAATAGTGAATACTTGGTTGGATGAGTGACATAAGCCATAAGCCCTGTCATCAACATGTCATTCAAAATTTGGGGTGTGAGATGTGATAGGAAGTGGCAAATGATACCACCAATGTGGTGTCATCGGGGATGAGTTTGGGTAGCGGGGACTGGGGTATTTTTATATATTATAGGGGTTAACGCCACCACTGCAGCATCCTCCTCTGTTTAGAAACCTACATCAAAATAGCTCTTGAAAGGGCAGAAATTGATAAAGCCAGCTGGCACAAAGGCAGCAGTAGCAAGTTCAATTATTGCTTTGTTGGCATATGGGAATAAACGCCCATAGTCAACATGGAGGCAAAATCAAATAGTGGATCTGGGGAGGGCAAGAGGATGGGGGTGAATCAGGTGGATGCACGCAAGGTAAAGCGCTAAGTCCCATGGAGGGACAAATTGGCCCTTCAACTTTGGAGGACTATTTGAGTCCATCTGAATGTGTTTCCCTGCTGGGCAGAAAACGCTGGGAGGTGGATCACCACTGCACCACACTAGAGCAGTAGGCGGTGGATATGAGGACATAAATTAAATACCAGATGTGGTCAGATGGCTATAGATGATTTAACCTAGTCCTGAATTATTTTTGTTGCAATTAATGATTGCAACGAGAGAGAAAAGTTTCTGTTTGGCTATAGTATGTAACTTTATATAATGATAAACACGTAAGTAGTAAATTCAAGGTTTATACAATATCTAACTATTTGTAAAATCAACTATTCTTAGAATTATGCTTTCAAATTATAATTAATTAGCAAATAGCATATTGCATGATTTTAGGAGAACTATAGCCTATAGACTTTGATACCCTATAATAACTATATCAGTAGCTAAAAATATTAATTTTTAGGGTTCTAGTGGGGTCTGGGTTTTCTTAATTATCTCAGAAACTACTAAACCAATCATAAACCTATATAAGCCATAGCTAGTACTTAGTGCTAGGTTTTCTACTTTATTTGGTTCTTATAGATTAAAACATAGAGTTATTGTTAAAAAACTCTTCAAAAAATCAATATACAGCTTTTTTTAAAGACCCACGTTCTATGGGAAGCTGAAAAACTTGATCAGCTTCACACAAATATTAGCTTAAAAATAAATTTAATTGCACTCAACCTTTACCTTTCCCAAATTGGTATCAAGTTGTCAATTAGGCTCCTAAGTATATATAATAAAATCGACTATCTAATACTCATTTATCTATGTGATAGTTTAACTATCTATCAATAAAAATTTATAATGATATCTACAAATTGTACATGACAATCTCAGAATCTACTGAACTGCTATAATATAACTTTGCATACCCATATCAGTGTAATATTAAAACTTTTATTTACTGAAGTAAAAACAAAATTAATCATATATTATTTAGAGTGAACATGACCAATAATCAAATCATACCTCATTTTTCTAGTTTTCATATTTATTTTTTGATACTAACTATAAAATCTATTAATTTATCGGAGAGTTAAAATAATGATATACTCAATATTCTATACTTTCTAGAGTGAGCTGATTATTTTATTTTATTTATTCGAGGCAAGCCGACCGGGGGACGGACATTACCAAAATAGAGAAAGAAAGTATCGACATGAAACCTGAGCAGGGCCAACTCTGTCGTAGAAAGTTTTTTCACCTCCGGATCGGGACTCGGCTTTTTCTGGTTACGTCATGGGTAAGGTTTTCGTGTTATTATACCTACTAACCGCCAATAGCTTCCTTTGGCTGGCACCCCGATCGATGTGCGAAGGGCGGGAATCGAACCCGCAACCTTCAGGTTGGTAGCCGTACGCCCTACCGACTCGCCTTCCACCCCGAGCTGATTATTTTATTATTCTTTATGATATTTCATTGAACATAAGTATACAATCACAGAAGGTTTAATGAAAGTTTTTTGCTTTATCTATTACATCTTTCTATATAACCCTATATAATTTTAAGCCATAACTTCTTTTATACTTTTTTAGCTAAAAAAAGATTTAATAGCTTTTCTTTCCCATAAGCATCACTTTTGTTTATGTTGATTAAATTGATTAAATAAATTACAAATTGCCTTAATTGTGCCATCCAATCAGGAAATGACAAAGTAAATGAATCCACTGAACTCACACACCTATGCTGCAGCGATGAGGGGGAACAGCATGGGCCAGAAGGCCCAGCTGCTCAACTTTAAACACAGTGCAAAAAAGGGACCATATGTCCCAAACAGTGACTATCTCAAGATAGTCCAAGATTTTCACCAAACTGGCAACATCAGCCACGTATTTACCAAGTTCTCTCATGAAATTGGTGTGCGCATTAACTTTGGCGTTGAGGAACCTTTAAAATATGAAGCAGTATTTTAGGCTATCCAAAAACGCTTCCCAGAAGCTGTAAGCTTGACTGAAAAACTCAAAATGAAAACCTTAGATCTTGGCTTTGCTACTGCTGAGGCTTCAGGTGCAGCTATAGATGCTCTATTTAAAGTCACCTGCACAAAGCTGAGAGTAGGCAAGGAGCCTGAACGAATTACAGCCAATATCCCAATTACATGCACCCATTTTTTGGGATGTTGAAAACTTGTTTGTAGTACTAGAAGAACTCCCAACCACTGAAAAGTGGGACTATCTGAAGGCAGCGCTAACAAGCGGCCTGAGCTCATATGGAGAACTAGTCTATTTTAAAATGAAGAAAAACTGCCTCCTGCCCCACCTAGCTACAGATAATGCTGTAGCAATGATACGCCCAAGCATGGATGCTGATGGTGACATCAACACAATACCACGCAAAGCGTACATCTTGGACCCAAAGGGGAATCAGTATCAATCTTTCTCAGTCCGCCCAGAAAAGAGCCCGCCCATATGCACAAGCTGCAACAAAGTATGGCATAAAAACAATGCCTGTCCCGCTACAAGGGAAGGGAAGAAAGTTTATTGAGTGTGAAGAAAGTGTGAAGGATATTGATCAGGGGGATGCATTAACATCCCACCTCAGGGGATCACAGGCTAACTATGAGGTGGTCCAACCAGTCTCCCCAGAGCAACGTAAAGTAGCAAAGAAAGCCAGAAAGGCAGCGGAGAAGGTCAAGCAGAAGGAGGAGAAGGAAGCAGCAGCTCTGGAGGAAGCAGCCAAGCGTAACGTTGAGCAACAACAAGAGCACCTCTCTAGTATGACCGCCCCTAAGACAGCTCAACAGCCGCAAGATTATTCGCAATGGGCATTCCAATCAGAAATGGATAATGTACACTTACTGCCTGTACACAATGGAGCCCAACCCATTCAAGTACCAGTTAACAAACCCATTTTACAAGCCAATAGTTTCTCAACCCTCAACGGGATGGAGGACAACAGTTTTCACTGCATGGAGAACCCAAATTGGAACTCTGGGCCACCAGAATGGCAATCAAGTACACCACCAGCCCAAACCTTTTATGAGGGTCCTAAAACTAGGTCTAGACACAAGCAAGCTACCACAGCTGCACAGGGTCAATCCGGCCCTATGCAGTCATAGCAGGCGTGCTGGGCTCATTAACAATTGGGACTGTCAACATAGCAGTACTCTCATCCAATAAGTCCCTGGATAAGAAACGAGGTCTCCTGCTAAACCCGCCGGTGGATGTGTTTGCCTTGTAGGAGAGCAAGTGCACCACTGGAAAGGAGGAAGAGTGGTCCAGGATCTTTTTCCCTTTTCAAACATTTTAATTTTATTTGAGGTAATCCAACCAGGGGATGGACATTACCAATAAAAATTAACAACCAAAAAACAAACCAAACGCCCTAAATTAGTGGCGAGACTCAAAACAAAAAGGAAAATTAACCTACCAGATGTAGCAGTTGTGAACTGCTTATCCCACCATGGCGGAGGGGTTGATGATAGGGGATCAGGTGGATTATCAATATCATCTTCACAAAATGAAGAGTCAGATCAAAGCTGAGAGCAAAGGGGTTGGGGCATCCACGGGATGTGGGTCAAGGAAAAATAGAAATTTGTTAAGTTCTTTGGTAAAAATCTGGGCCTGGAGCATAGCCTCCAGGAATTTGGTAATATGGTGTTCAGCTTGTATGTGTGCATCAGGAAGCTGGGAAAATTTAGTGATATTGGCTCTGGTGATACGTGTGGTGGGGTGAAATTCTGCCAGTGAAACAACTTTCTTGATAGCAGAGGTGGCAGTTTCCCTTAATCATTCAATTTCCACTTTTGCAACCTCAGGGAAATTGGCAGTGTAATCGATTAAATGTAACCCTTCATAAAATTCAGTGACAGAGAGTGTCACAGCTTTGCGGAGATGGCGGCTATCAGGAGATTCCACTGCAGCCTTGGCAAGTTGATGGTCACTCAAGAATGGGATAGCGGTGGGTTTGGGGACATATTTCTTGGGTGGGAATGGGGCATTAAAATCTGAAGGAAGATATGGTTCCAAATTTAATTGGAAAGTCGGGAGGTAAGACAATTTCCCCAGATCCAGTTGATTCATCCAATAAGTCCCAGGAGATATGGTTGAGCATGATTGATTCAGAGGGACATGGTTTTGTTTGGGTAAGCCTTGGGGCGTGAAATTGGTTGGATTGAATTTGGGTCCAAACCTGCTCCTAATTGGGTATATTGTGAGAATTAAGCTGGCTTGGGCTTTGGTTGCAAAGGTTTTGCTGATTTTTGAGCTTTCAACTGGAGGGGTGGGGGCAGCCAAAATCCCCACTCAAACGCTGTTTGTGTAGCCTCATGTGTGGGCTTGGCAGATTCCGCTTGTTTTGAATTGTAGCTACATTTTTTGGAATGATCCAACTCATGGCAGAGGGGGCAAACGGTGCGGCCATTGTCAATACAAGCCCAAAAGAAGTGATCTGGTGCAGATGGGATATGGGCACATGGTGGGATGTGCTGGGCTATGGTTGGCTGGTGGGGGTTAATGGTGGCCATTGCCCGTGGTGCCGCTAACTACTCAGCTCCGCTTGGACCAGGAAGTGGAGGATGGGGTTTGTACCATATTTGGACAGCCCCATCATCAATTCTTCATAGATGGTTTGAGGGGGAAGGTGTGAAGGAAGGTTTGTAAAGGTCACCACCAATGTGGTATCACTGGGGAGGCAAGTACAGGTTTTGGTAATAGGTTGTTTTTATATACTAAGGGCGTAGTTGCTGCAGCAGCTGCGTCCTCTTCAGTGGGAAAACCAATATCAAAATAGCCCTTATAAGGCGGAAGTCACTAAATTTCGCTGGTAAAAATGTGGATGTTGCCAGCTCAATTATTGCTTTGTTAGCATATGGGAAGAGACGCCCATATTTGACTTGGAGGCAAAAGCGAATATTGGATCAGGGTAGGCAAGTGGGTGGGGGTGGGTTGGGTGGACTTATGCTAAGTGTAATAATAAGTCCCTTGGAGGGACAAATTGGCTAATGCATTAGGCGGACTGGATGAGCCAGTTTGCAATAGTTTGCCTGCTGGGTGGAAAATGCTAGAAGTTGGAGCGCCGCTGCCCCACGCTGGGGCATCAGGTGGCGGATCTGCTGACATAAATGTAAAACTGAATTTGTGTAGGTGGCGATGGAAAATTAATGGATGCTTTTTAATGAATTCACTCAAAAGTGATGTTGAGTGGAAAGAAAAATAATTCCAACAATTTAAATCAGGGGTTTTTCACCACTTATATTAAAATATAAAAGCCACTAATAAATGCTAAAAGGGTGATTTTTTATACTTTAGTTGCCTTGCGGGGGTAAAAAGAGAAACTCCCTTTACAAATATCCTGGACCAGCTTTAGTGGATTTGTAGTCAAAGCAACAGCTGCCATCACAATCACCAATAGCACTCTCATTTGGAAGGAAGAGCTCTAGTTCTGGCCTTCAAATGGGGAAACCATTTATATCAGGCCGCTTCAGTATATGCCCCTGTTGAAGCGGACAAAAGGGAGGGATTTTGAGCAACCTAATTGACTTGAACCTTCCAGAAGTAACGATTTACTTAGGGGACTTCATTGCTGGATGGACGGAACTAATAACAGATGGCCAAATGTCACAACTATACCAATAGTATCAAACCAATTACAGCAATTAATGACATCAAAAGGTCTTCTAGACGCCAAACCAGTCTTGGAATCATAATTATCAAATCTGACGCAGCCAAATATTGTAGGAAATCAACTAACCAGCGCCACTATACTAGATTGGAAACTCATACAAGTGACATTGGAATCACAAGCTGAAGATTTTGCAACAATTGACCTACATCTATCAGGCCACAGAATGGTGAAAATTAGTATCCAATTAAAGGAAGAACCACCCAAAAACCAACGTTGGAAAAGGATGCTGCCAAAGAACATGAATCTGGTTCAAGTAGAAGATTAGACTAAAAGACATGTAGATGAACTAGCCAAATGCACTGACTCTGATACCTTATGGAAGCAGTGGCAAAGATTTAAAAAAAATTCTATCCACCCCAGCCCATGCAGCATCCCGTTGCACAAGGAAGGAAATAGCAGAACTTTCCAAAGCTCAGAGAACATTAAACCATCTGGAAAGATACCCACCCCTTAGCAGCTACTCACCACAGTGGTCTAGATATTGGGTGAAGCAGACACTAATTGTCAAGAAACACAAACAACTCCAAATGCACATGGAGGCCCTCCAAGAAGGGGTCAGATGGGCTGTTCAGGGGGACCTACCATCCAAGCTTTTCTATCAAACTTACAAAATGAGGGCAAAAAATTCCTATCTCACCAAACTCCAAACATGCAAAGGCCAAACCACTAGCAACCCAGAAGAGGTAGCATCCATCACCCACTCCTACTACTCAGAATTGTATAAGGCAGCCCCAACAGAGGAAGCCGCTAAGAACTACTTTATCAATGTTAATCCCAACCACGCCAAGCATTTATCCAACCTTGTTGACCCCATAACGAAGGATGAGCTAGCACAGGTTCTAGAGAGCTCCCTACTAACAAGTCACCGGGACCAGACAGCATCCCCTATGAGTACTATAAACACACTGTGAAGTAATGAAGCCCATTCTATCTCTCTTTATCTCAAGTCTTCAAGAGGGGAGGGGATCCCAGGAGGCGCAGAAGCCTATACCATAGTTCTCCACAAAAAGGGGACCATACTGACCTGAACAACTGGCGCCCAATATCTCTAAGCAATGCGTATATGAAGATAATGGAAAAGATAATGGTTAAGCGTCTCTCAGAAAAAGCCAAGGAGTGCATTGCCCCAAAACAGCATGGTTTCACCCCAGGGAAGAGCATTAGGGACAGCATCCATCAGGTAAAAACACACTGGGAAGAGCATCTAAGGGCACACTCTGCTTTCTATATCAAGCTAAGGCATATGACAGAGTTGACTAGGAATACTTGGCGACAATACTTCACAAACAGGGTTTCTCCAAACCCTTTATCTCATGGATAGAGAACCATCAACTGTCATCCACCTTCTCAGTTCTAGGGTCTGCATTTATTTCACCTCTTGTCACACCAGAAAAAGGCCTCCGTCAAGGGGACCCACTTAGCCCTATCTTGTACAACCTCACAATTGGCCCCCTCCTACAGGTGATGGAGAAACAGTTAGCTGGTATTAAGTGCAAGGAGAAAAATCACTTATGGTTTTGGCCTTTGCAGATACTGTGTGTTAGGGGTCTCCTCCAAGGCGGATTCCAAAAAGGTAGAGGAGATAATCAGCCTATATGAAAAAGCCTCCAAAGCCAAACTCAACAAAACTAAATCCCAAGCCTTGGTGTTATCAAATGCTAAGCGCCCAGGCCCTAAAAACAAGAGGGCAAAAAGAAAAGTCACAAACACAAGCAATTTGAAGAAGTGTAAAAAATTCAGCTTTATCCAACCACCTATTCAGATGCCTTGCCCAAAGAAACCCATCAAACACCTAGGAATCCCCATCACAAGTTCAGGTATAGCTACTCAAGAGGTGAAAGAGAAGCTGCTCCAGGATATCCAAAGGACAGTCACAAGGTGGAAGTCCAGGAAGACATCTCTGGCCGGAAATGTCACCTTGCCAACACTTTGCTTTTTTAAAAAATTTGATACCATGCACATGCTATCACCTTTAGCAAAAAAAAAAATTAAAAAACTCACATTAATTCTACAACCTTGGTTCTGGGGCTCATGCTCCCCCCATCCAGGATCACCACACTAAGGGGGCCAACTTCTGAAGGTGGGATGGGGCTAGTAGACCCTGAGTACAATGTAGTGAGCATATTCATGAATTGGATCAGTGCTGCGACCTCACAAGAAGGGATTCTGCCTCCATGGGCATTGGCAGCAAGGACCCAAATAGCCAGAAACCTAGCTCTCAGGAACCCAGGATTCACAACTACCCTATTTAATTACCTAGGTTCACACCAAGGGTTATTAGGGCCATGGGACATGACACCTGAGGCCAAGGTGATGCTCCAATATTTTAAATTATAAAAATAGAACCAAAAATCAAACTTGAACCTCATAAAATGTGCTGTGGGTGAAAACAGAAAATTCTAAAACTCAATCAGCACCCAACGCCACCAGCCAATGTGAATTCTGAGGGCCCAAGCATCCAGCCTATTCTAGCGCTGGATTTCTGGGAATGTCACTCTCCCAAACTCCATAGGACTTCTTGGAGAATATTGAGTGAGCCTCTACTCCACCCCAAAATTACAACTCTGCATTGGAGAGTTGCTAAATAACTTTTTTGGACAGGGGAGTGCTCAAACGCCATGCACAGGCAGTGTACAGTGTGCAGCAAAGAAGATTTGCTGCTCCACAGGTATGCTTCATGTAAGACAGTGGTAAGAGTCTGGGAAGAAGTGGTGCGCTTAGCACAGCTATGATCCAGAAATCCTAACCACATAGCTGAGGACTGGCTCTTTCAGGCCAGCTTAAGGCATTGAGGCCTTGATCATAACAAGATAATTTTTGTTTTTGAGTTATGGGCAATTCATAGTAACTGGGTTGCCGCCACTGCAAGCCCACAAGGTTCTGACCCAGCTAGGGCTGTCAATAACTTCCGCTTTAATCTAACAAATTCTTTGGCTACTAGCTGTTTGGGGATGCCATTCCACTGAAACAGCATTATGAGTAGCATCTTGGGCCATCTTACACATGTTCAAAATCTCCATGGTGCAACAAACACGCTTATGGAAAGCCCATTTACCCAAGGCAACTGAGGTCTCCCCCAACAGCAACTCACAGCAAGGCGTGATGCCAAGGTTGTTTGAATAGCACCAAACCACTCCATTTACACCCCCTTCAAAATATTTCCATTTACTCTCCTATCCCATCCCTTGAGTGCATTGTTTCCAATAGTGTACTCCTGAGTAAAAATTAAAAAATTAAAAATAAAAAAATAAAAAATAGAAACAAAAGATTTTAAGTTTCTAATTGCAGTAGATAAATCTATACGTGTATTATATGTTAATCTAAATAACTTTAGATATAATAGATTGACTTAATTGTGGCTAACATTTATAGTATAATATATTTGTTTTTACTTAATTATAACATATTGAAAATTTTATAAAATTAATAAAATATAACAACATTAAGTACAAAGTAATTTAGATACTTAATAGATTGTGGGTCTTATGCTAGATCTTACCAGTTCACAATTAGGCAGCCAATTTTAAGTCTTTATGTAATGTTATAAAATAATAGTTAGTGTATCTAATAGGATATAATCATCAACTAGATATCTATCTATAAATTCTTTATAATGATTAATAAAATCACAGTTATATCTGTAGTTGCTCTCTAATTTCTTAGTATCTGCTGATTTTGTACCTAACATCCTAATCTATAAATTATTATATACTGGTGAATTCTCTTATCCATTGAAAAGCCATATCAGCTTTTTCCTCCAAAAAGGCCTTCTGACCTTTTACCACCAAATAAAAAAAACTTATATATTATAAATTTTTTTAAATATATTTACGCCCATACCATGGAAATTAAAACCATCAAGAGAGTGGGCAGATCTGGAAATCCAATGATTAAAACAAAAAATTACATGGGACCATCTAGTACTAAAAATACAAAAAATTACATTTGCAATGGAATGATTAATTTAAGGAAAATTATGTAATGATTATAGGGATTATAAAGGATTACTATCCTTAAAAGCTTCCGTAGCATTATATATTAGAAACTAAATTATTGAAGACTTTTTAGAAGAAAATAATAAAATAAAACTAAAAAAATCGTTAGGTTTATTATTGAAAATCTACAGATAAAACAATAATTTTTACATGCAAGCATGTGCTACAAAATCAAAGTTACAAATATATATAAATATAGTTAGGCTAGGGTAGGGTAGGGCAGGTAGGTTAGAGTAGGTATGTTAGTGTAGGTTAGATTAAGGGTGATCAAAAAATATAATTACTTTACTATTTTTATAATCTTTGTTAATGGTAAAAGGTCAATAGACTTTTTCTGCAGAAAAAAGTCAAACCAATTTTCTGTATTTAATTTTTAATTTCTTAGCATCTACTGACTTTATGCCTAATATCTTAGTATATAAAGAACTATATATCTATAAACTAATTTTTTGCTAGGATATATATATATATATAATTGAAACTTTATTGACAATATTTCAATTTATTCAAGGTACGCCAACCAGGGGACGGACAGTACCAAACACAACACTCAAAATGACAAAACAAAACTACTAACCAGGTGTGAAGCAGAAACTGCTAACCCACCATGGCAGAGGGTGAGGAGGGGTCAGGGGGTTGGTTTTCAGAAAGACCCATCTTGATCATGGGATGTTGGTTACAGTACTGGATCAGAGCAGAGAGCCAGGGTGTTGGGGCATCCGCATAGTGGGGGTTGAGGTCAGCATAGTAGGAGTTTTCCTCTTCCGCATCAAGATAATGACAGGAAAGTGTTTCAACAAAAGCTGCAAGGAGAACTTTAGCTTCTTTGCGGGCTTCAGGAAGTTGTGTGAAAAGGGAGATATTGTGGCGGGTGATTTTGGCTGAGGGGTTGAATGAAGCAATTGTTGCAACATTCATAACAGCAATTTCAGCATCATCAAATAGTTTTGAGATGTCACTGTAGGGAGATTCAGGGAAGTTGGGGGAAAGAAGAGGGTGGGCAGGCCATGCTGGAGCTGAGCCACTGACTGGGCCACTGCGGTGCATAGTTTCAGGCAGTGAGGAGAGGCCACCACAGCCAAGGTGAGCTGGCGATCACTTTGGAAGGGGGCTGTATTAGGCAGAGGAACAAAATGGTGAGGGGTAGAGGTTTCATCAAAGCCAGGAAGGAAAAATTCCTCCTGACCATAATCGCCTTGGCAGAGAGGTTGACCTGTATGCTTGCTAATGAGGACATTACCTGATTTGTCAGTTTCAGCCAATAGATCCCATGGATTTTGGTTTACTGGAATAGTGGCGTTCAAATTTGGGTGGGTGGGATTGGGCGAATGGGCAGCTGCTTGGGTGCCAATGGTGGTCCAAGCATTGCTCTGATTGGCTGGGGTAGATTTAGGTGGGAGAGTGAGGCTGGAGGTTTTGGGGGGCTGATTTTCCATGTGGGCCCACTGAACGAGATTGGAGGGTGGGAGGGGGCAGCAAAGCGCCCCATACTGAACCTCCAGAGGGGGGCTCAGAAGCTTCAGCAGCGGACTTGGCCTGAGGGCATGCTCTTTTTGCATGGTCAAGGCCAAAGCAGAGGGAACAAATCTGCCTACCATTATCAACTTGAGCCCAAAAGAAATGATCAGGCGCTGCAGCCACACTAGTGCGGGGTGGGATTTGTTGGGCTATGGTAGAATGGTGTGGTATGATGGCGGCTGTTGCCTGAGGAGCAGCAAGGCCGCTCCACACCAGATGGAATGGCAAAGATGAGGTTGGGCTGAGTGCCATAAGCCATGAGCCCTGCGACCAACTGGTCATACAAAACCTGGGGTGGAAGGTGGGATGGGAGATTTGCAAAGGATACCACCAGCGTGGTGTCTGAAGGGAGGCGAGTACGGGTTGTGGGAATGGGGTTTTTTTATAAATTAGAGGAATTTGTGCTGCCACTTCAGAATCCTCCTCAGATTGGAACCCAACGTCAAAGTAGCCCTTAAAAGGGCGGAAGTCTATAAAGCCAGCTGGCACAAAGGCCTCAGTGGCTAGGTCAATAATTGTCTTATCAGCATATGGGAACAAATGCCCATAGTCCACTCTAAGGCAATAGCGAATGGCAGAGCGAGGGAGGGCGAGAGGATGGGGGCAAGAAGGGTGGACGCGCGCCAGGTGGAGCGCTAAGTCCTGTGGGGGGACATAATGGTTTGAAGCAGTGGGCGGGCTGTTTGAGCCTGTCTGAACGCGCTTGCCTGCAGGGCAGAAAATGCTAGGTGGGGGTGCACTGCTGCCCCACACTGGGGTGGCAGGCGGCGGAGCCAAGGACATCAAAGAATAGGTTTGGGCAGACGGCTGTGGATAAATAAAACTTTAAATTTAAAATTGCTTAAAAGTGACTTTGAGCAGAAAAAAGAAAATTTTTATAATTGAAACTTTATTTGTTTATACCATATGCATTCCTATATCATTCATCTGAATGTGATGAAACTTTATTAAGTTGTTGAGTGCATGCCCACAAAAGTTTCTGAACTAGTTTTTGAAAAGATACTATAAAAACATCTATATGTAAGAAGTGAAATAAATATATGTTTTATTGGTAATTGGTATATTACAACTAATTGATTAATAATTGGTTAATTTGATAGCTTCAATGGTTTTGCCAAGTAGTTGATATTTTTAGGTTGATTAATAAGCTTGATAAATTTAGTGAGTGATAAGTGATTGGTTGAAATAATAAGTTAACCCGGTTTTGGTAAGTTGTTGGTGGTTTTTGGTTGTTTAATTAGGTTTAGTTTGGTTTTACAAAGAAGTCAGTGATTAGTTGATTAGGCATGTTTGATGGTTTATGTTAAGCTTTGTAATAGTTTACCTATGATATAAAATATGTATAAGAAACTCAATTTAAACCAATTTTTATTAAACCTGAAAAATGCCAAGTAACACCACAATCTATCTTTAATATATAATAAACAAATATAAAAGCAAAATCAATGGTGAACATGAAATAAGTTAACCTAATCTATTTTAAACGAAAATCCATTTATGTATAGTAACATGTCATCAAATGTAAGGTGCATGATATACTTATGTTTGTTATCAACTTTACCTTGGTAAGTTTATGATAAGGGTAGGAAATGTAAAGTATGGAAACGGACATATTGCTTAGTTTAAGGAGTGGTTTAGTTTTGCTTAAAACTTAAGGTTAAAACCCAGTTTAACCTAAACTTTCCAAAAGAATTAAAATAAAGGTGAATTGAGAACCTCCTCCTTTTTCAAAGTTGATTAAAAATTTCAAGTTACCATACAATATATATATAATGGTATAAAGCAGAGCTGCAAATAAACTGGTACTTATCTATAGATATGGCAAGGCAGAAAATCACAGAAACAAAGTGCACAATGTATCTAACGTTTATTTAAATATTATTGGATTATTGTGTTTTTTGTAAGATTAAATCTATAATTCATAAATTTTCTGAATAAAATTTCATTTATTTTTCTTCTATACTTGATTTTACTTTTATTAAAAAATAGTTTCAATTATTCAACTTCAAATTTTCCATTTTATTCTACATACTCTCACCAAACTTTCAGCTTTTGAAATATTAATATCTGCTCAATACATCTAAACACATCCAGAAGCAATGTAAATTTAGAGTTTTTGCACTGGTGTCATAATACTGTTGAACAATTAATGTGTGACTAATCTGGTAAGAATGGTATGGGGTTGAGTCCCCCAAGAAATCAGTAAAATCTCCTGTTTAAATTCTTAGCCAGTAATCTGTTTGGAGTTATAATTCTACTCAAATTTTAGCCAAATAGCCTTGCTGTGGGTAATATTATTACATTGAATTCGTGGAAAGGGTTGAGTCAAACAGAGGTCCCCATGTTACCTGAAATTTAGGTCAATCTCATTGTTGAAAAATTGCTTTCCTGGTGACAGTAGGCTTTTTATTCAGCAGACAAACCAGTATGAAGACTGGTCAGTCCTTGCTAATTTACCTTGGGTGACAGGGTCAGAAGCACCGGATGACCCCTTGGCATGTCACTTTTGCCATTTGGGGATCCCCCAGCCTAACCCCAACCCATAAGAATAAACATAAACTTAAATAAAAGGGATTTTAGGCAAACGGAGGTGTTTATTGATAGGGAAGCGCCAAGTATCTATATGTACAAAAGGGCTACTGTGCTTATCACTGACCTATCAATCACTTCTTGATCTTCCAGCCATCTACTCTCTCTTCCTTCTACTGCACTTACTCTCTTCCTGGCATTGACCCTCTTGCCCCATCCTTTCCAATGTTCAAATATTAGCTTTGGATCATCCTTGGCATTCAGACGCTGGTGAGCCTTATAAAATATAATATAAATTTAATATTAAATTTACTTTGACTTAGTAATTTTGCACCAGAAACCTCTTAGGCCACTTGGGTAATTCAGGATACCTCAGCTTCTTGCCAACAACACGTTTTGACTATCCTAATCAATCATTTAGGGAATTTTTTATTCAGGCAATAGTTAAATATATATAGGAGATTCTGGAAAAACCTTGGCCACCTCAAACTCAGAATCATCAGCTTTTGCCAGCATATGATTTAAACCAATTGGATCATCCTTGGCTATTAATTGCCAGTGATCCAAAACCTAATTCAGGCCGATGATTGGTCCTAAAAGCTCCTCACATCCAATATCAGTGGAATAAGGTATTCAGCTCAACCCACATTGGGGAGCAACTACCAAGCAATCAACTAATATCCTTGAAATCCAGTTGACAAGCCATTCCGCCAGGATTAACCTATTTCATCTTAAATATTGATCAATCATTGGAGGAATTTATCTGATTAATTTTCTGACACTCCTAATTCGAAATGTCCCCCTTTTATAGACCTTAAGGTGGTTCCACAAGGTTGAAAATATTTTCAGGAGGTTTAATTAAATTGACTATTAAACTATGCCCCATTCTTACATCCTACCTACTATCAACCCCATCACCCAAAGTCAAGTCAATGAGAGGAGAGTAGAGGAGATTCTTAAGAGCTCAATTGGTTAAATTTACATATTTTCTTATCATGCTACCTTCTACATATGGCAAAGATCTTGCCCCTCCCATTTCTAGCCTCAAATTATTTAAATACTTTAAGGCAATACTCCAATGAGGGACGCTTTTGTCTCTATTTTTATTATCAATAAAAAAATGTTATATTTAAAAATTTAACTTGTGGTTTTTTTTCCTCAAAATCTTAAACAGCAGCTGAGAATTTTTTTACTCCTTCAACTGCTAAATTGTTGAGATCCTGTGCAAAAGAACTGTTGAGAATTAACTATGCCAAGATTTTAACAAGTGGTGCTAACTACAGGGGAACCTGTACACCACAATAATCTTTTAAAAATAGAAGTCAGTTAGTTGAGTAGCCATCCTAACCTCCCTGTTGCGTCTGAACCAAGGATAGCTTCTCTAGAAAAGCAGCTATCCAGTGCTTTGTCTCAACTTAAAGAGCTTAAACAGCACTGTCAGAAAATTAACCAGATAAGATTCCTGCAACGATTAATCTTTATTAGGGATGAAATAGGCCAATCCTGTCAAAATGGCTTATTGACTGGATTTTGTGGTTCTTAGGTGATTGTGTGGTAAGTTGCTCCACAATTTGGGTTGAGCCATATCCGTATTCTGCCAATTTGGGATGTTAGGATTAGGTGGGGCCAATCAAAGGCTTAAAACAGTATATGGGTAACTGGCAACTAGTAGCTGAGGATAACCCAATTGGTTTAAATATTACATGCTGATTAAAGCTGAAAATTCTGAGTTTGAGACGGCTGAGGTTGTTTCTGGCATCTTAAAAATATCTCTCAACTATTGCTTGAGTAAGACAATTCCCCAAATGTCAACTAAGAGAGCTGAAATGTGTTATCAGTAAGAAGTTAAGATCTTTGAGATTAGATAGTGGCTGAGGATGTTTCTGATGCACAATTACTAAGAAGAACTAAATTTGATTCTAATTTACATTTATATGGCTCACCAGCGACTGAATGCTGAGGATGAGCCAAAACAAATATTTTGTCATTAGGAAGGATAGGGCGAGAGGGTTGACACCAGGGAAGAGAGAAGTGCAGTGGAAGGAGGAGAGAGTGGTTGGCTAAAAGGTCAATGATGAGCTGATAGGCAGCGATGGGGGCAGTAGCCTTTTTGTACATATAAATACACGATGCTTTTCTACAAATAAACATCTTCTTTTGCCTAATCTTCCTTTTATATAAGTATATGTTTATTCATGTTGGTTGGGGTTTAATCTGAGGATCCCTGAATGGCGCTGTTGACACGCCAAGGGGTCAACCAGCGCTGCTGGCCCTGTTGCATAAGGCGAAACAGCAAGGGTCAGCCAGTATTCATATTGTTGGCCTGCTGACCAGCAGAGCCCACTGTCACCAGAAAAGTAATTTTCTGAAAAGCACTTCTCTCAAGTCCTTCATGAGGCCACTCCAGTTATCTATTTTTATTTAACCAAGGTAAGCCAACCAGGGGACAGGCATTACTGAAAGAAAGAAACAAAAGAAAGAAATGACATGAAACCTGAACAGGGTCAACTCTGTCAAAGAAAGTTTTTCTACCTCCAGATCGGGACTCAAATTTTTCTGGTTACATCATGGGATAGGTTTTCGTGTTATTAGACCTCTAACCGCCAACAGCTTCCTTTGGCTGGCACCCCAATTGATGTGCAAAGGGCGGGAATTAAACCAGCAACCTTCAGGTTGGTAGCTGTACGCCTTACTGACTCGCCTTCCACCCCCTGCCACTCCAGTTATCTATAAAAACCCTTTAGAGACAAGTTTACCCCAGGAGAGAGTAGCATTGCCTCGTTTCTCTTTGTTTATTAATTTGCCATGAAAGGTGTGATGAACAATAAAAAACCCCATCATATCCTCCTTTTCTTAGATCAT
Organism: Massospora cicadina; assembly: GCA_022478985.1. Classification (NCBI taxonomy): domain Eukaryota; kingdom Fungi; phylum Entomophthoromycota; class Entomophthoromycetes; order Entomophthorales; family Entomophthoraceae; genus Massospora; species Massospora cicadina. Next base: position 163,993 of record JAKSZP010015841.1, on the reverse strand, counting down.
ATGGACCAAGAGATAATGGTTCCATCTATGGACACCCTTAATACCTGGGCTGAGGTATAGAAAGAGCTTATTGAGGAATTTAGGTCCCCACAGAGTTTAAAGATGAAAAAACATTCCCTTATGCGCCTTAGAATGCTACAGGGTGAATAGGTTGCTTCCTATGTTGATGGGTTTTACAGTGATTCCCAGTCACTGTTACTTACAAAAAATGCTACCTCTTGAGGACGCCATTGCTGCCATTCTGACTGGCCTGAATCTTCACCCGTCCCTAACTAGGCATATTATTTTAATTAAGTGCTGCCTCCATAATGTTTATGATATAAACTATGCTTTATTGGACGTTGCTGAATTACATAAGGTTGATATACACAAGGATTTGTGATGAAACTTCAAGATTTAACCGTTGAGTATCTGTCAACTGTAGCTTGTCTGAAGGAGTCCACGACGACTCTTATGGGCCCACTCTGCGCTTGTTACCATTTTTAACCCAGTGCCTGCAAGGCACCTTAAAATAGACTCCACTTCGTCATGTGAGGTTGGTAAGAGGGCGTTAAAGGTGACAGGGTTATTCTTCCTTCCATCAACTGCACCCCAATTCCACAATATGAAACCAGTTAGGACCTTACCTTTCCTCACGCTCTTCCCTCAGGGGCTTATTCCAGCATCCCCGCCAGCACATCTCTCTAAGCCACAGTCCATAATGTCCACGGCATCTCTCTGGCTGCGCGCATACTTAAATACCCTCGCCAGGGGTAGACACAAGTTGGTGAAGCTAAGACGATTCCTCAAGAAGCTAAAGGGGTAGTTGAGCATCCAAATGACATTTAGTACAATAAGAAAAGGCCTGGCTCTCACCCCCTTCTATAAAACCTCTGATGTTCATAAAGTATTTTTTGGATGACGAATCTGAAGGGGGTAATGAAGATGTTGGGTATTATGTCTTAAAAGCGCTAATGGAAGCGAGGATCTCAGATTGGTTGAGCCCTGAACGAGTAGAAACACCCATGATACCTAGCAGAACCTATTTTCGTCAGGTGATGAGGTTTTCTGAGTTTATTGATACCTTCATTGATTCTGACCAACTCATTGCCTCTCTGATCCAATCTATTCAACATGTTCATACTCTACAATCTATAAAATTTTAGATACCCTAAGACCTCTAAAAACTAACTCCACTTTTGTCTTAAAGAGGATCTAGCCCTCTCCATCAACCTTGATGAAACCGTGACCAAGGTGTTGGTCATAATCAACAAATTACAGGTCCTGGCTATCCTCATCACTAGATCCCCTAGTGAATGATATTACTTAAAACTTAATTAAGAAGATTAAGCTGGCACCCAGCTTGGTTTACATCTGTAACAGACAAGTTTTTCTTGATTGTTACATTCTGACCCAGATTTGGATTTTTGAATCTGAGTTGGATTGTTTAATAAACATTTTTGGTTCAGTCATTTTGGGTGCTGGGTTGTGCCTCACCCAATTTGTAGATTAGGCTTGTGTGAGCCTAATCAATTTCTCAGGTGAGGCCTCCAAAGTGCTGCCTTTATAAGGCGCGCCTATCCGTTCTGTAGTTCACTTCAGAAGTTTAAGAGGAAACCCTAGCATTTCCTTCCTGGAGAGCATTTTCAGTTTGCTACCCAGAGGAGCTATTGTTGGCAGGCTCCTTTGATTTTATGTCCAAAAATAAAAATGAAGGATGTTTTGGGGTTTGCATACCTCACATACCTGTGGTCTTTTCCAGGTTTTCCCTGTCATGGAGCTTTTGCATGGTTAAGTTGGACCAACCATACAGAGGACTTACATAGCCAGCTAATAGTAGGTGAATGTTTGGTGCTGTCGGTGCCCCAAACCTCTCATAACTCAATTAGGCCGCTTTGGTTGCTTGTTGGTGCACCAAAGCAATATGTAAAAATATATGACAGTTGGAACTGGGGTTTTCAGTCCGTGACAACACTTAAGAGTTTGGAACGTAAGGTCCAAATAGCCATTGCGCTATTGGGGAATACTCCTCTTTACCCATTAGATTTATAAGCTATCCTGTTGGCTTCAGCTGTGTCTTTGGCTAGTAATACTTATGATATGCTTATTGGTATTCAATTTATACTCAAGTAAGATGAAACCATCAACCTAAAGCAGGGCTATCTATCCCTGTTTAACTATTAGGGTTCCCTGGTTCTGAAAATGCAAACACAATAAAAAAGAATACTCATGCTTGCTTGATACCCTTTCTCCGCATTATCTTTACTTTACACCACGTCCAGGAAGAACACAAAAAATGTTGTCTGATTCTGTGGACGCTTCTGAGGGCATCCCATTCATTGCTTCAGAGGTGATAGTAACAATTTCTGGTGGACAACGGGTGATTGACACCATGATTACCTTGCAAATCCCCCACAACTGGTTATAGCACATAACAAGCATTGATTGAATAAGCCCCTTAGACCTCGAGTATTGGCAGGCATACTAGACCCAGCCTATCAGCGACCTAGCAATATCATACTGTGGAATATCACCAGTAAGGACATGCTTGTAAAGGAACATCAGGAGATTGAAAACGCCTGCTGATCCCAATTAAGGATATTAAAAGTTCACTGTATCAGGTCTATGTTGGATATGAGCTTACCTGCTGACTAATTGTTATGTACTCTGCTTAATGTTCATATTTCTGAAAACTAATCCCAGATGATCTTGGAAAAAGACCACAACTTACTGGAGGCCTATAGCGACATCATCTCCAAATCTGATACTGACTATGGCCATATGAAGGAGTGGAGCCACACAACCATCTAGTACTAAAAAAAGGAGTGGAGCCACACCATTGATGTTAGTGATGCTCAACCCCTTTAATCCAAGCCCTATCATAAATCAAAAGTAAGGAGCAACAGATGAGGATGGATCTTGAACAATTACTGGACGCTGGGTTGCTGGTGCCTTCCCAAAGCCCTTAGTCATCTTCTCTCTTGCTTAAAAAAAAAAATGGAGGTCATTGAGTAGTTATGGACTACCACAAATTGAAAAAACTTCATGAAAAAGATAGTTACCTTATTCCCCATATTGATGACGCTCTGGCCCAGCTCTCTGACTCTAAGTCCTTTTCCTTTATAAACTTGGCTAGCGAATACTGCCAAATGGACCATTCCAAACCACATGATCACCCCAGAGGCTGTGCAATGCACCCGCAACCTCTCAGAGAGCTGTGGATTACATCTTACAGTATCTTATGCTGGGTTGTGTGATTGTCTATATTGATAATATTACCTTCTTTTCCAAACTTTCAATGAGCATCTGACGCATCTAAAGGAAACTTTTCAACGCTTGTGGGAGTTTAACCTTAAACTGAAGCCCTCTAGTTGCAATTTTCTTGAAGAAATTGAATTTCTTCAGACACGCCATCTCAGAGGAAGGGATATAGCCCCTACACAATAAGGTTGAAGCTATTTTTTAAAATTCCTGCGCCCAAAACCCTGAAGGGTATCCAGGTAATTCTGGGCATGATGGGGTATTACCATCAATTCATCCCATAGTTTGCTCAGCTCAGTGAGCCACTTGTAAGTCTCCTGTTCAAAAACATTTTTTACTATTGGGGTGCTGAACAACATGCCTCAAATGAGGCTCTAAATAAGTTGCTACAACAACGGGCTATCCTCCGCCACCCAGATTATGACAACCCTTCCTTTTGTTTACTTACGCCTCTGATTATGCTGTTGGAACCATCCTGGCACAATTGGATTAGAATGGAGTATAAATTCTAGTGTTTTATTTCAGCAAAATGATTTTAAAAGTTAAACATAACTACAGCATCACTGAAAAGGAGTAACTGGATGTCTTGCTCACTGTAAAGCATTACCTTACTTTCTTTTAATGAACTTCCTTTACTGTAGTTACTTACTACGCCTCTTTAAAGTGGCTACAGAATATGAAGGATCCTACAGCACGGTTGGCTCGTTGGGCATTGAATCTTCAAGCCTATGACATGAAAATTGAACACTGAGCTGGAAGCCCATCATATGAATGTGGATGGGTTAACTTGGATTCCTGTCCAACACTTAGATAACAGTGAAGCGGAGAGATTGCATAATCTCCTCATGGCCCCTGCTGCCTGGGACAATGATGTTGAACCCATAAAGAAAATGTTAATTTGACAATCATGCAACACCAAGTGGAGAGCTTTTAGTTATAGAAAAGTTAGGAGGGAACTGGTTGCCCTATCTCTGTCCTTCCAAGTGAGTACTAATAATCCTAAAGACCAATTACATTCTGGGGCACAGCGGAGTGAAGAAAACCTATGAGTGGGTTAAAGATTGTTTATTGAGAGAAAATCATGAAACATTATCATTGAAGCCATGGACGCTTTCCTAACTGTAAGAAGCAATCCAGCTTTTAACCCAAATATCAATACCAACCACTACGCCTCAACAACCTTTCCATATGATCAGTTTAGACGTAGTAGTATCTCTACTCCATACTACCAGTAGGAATTAATAAATTTTAGTAGTAATTGATCACTTTACTAAATAGGTTGAAGCTGTTGCACTTCCTGCTCAAGCCGCAAAAGCTACCACAACCTTCTTCATCTTTATATCTTAAATCAGCATGGTTGCCCCCAGGAACTACTTTGTGACAATGAAAATTTTCAGCTCCATGGGTAATTAAGATCTTGCTACCTCCATGGAGCACAACAACTCTTCTCAGCCACCTACAACCTTTTTAAAATGGTACTGTAGAAAACAATTGGAACTTTGGTTTTCATATTTTGGAAGATGGCTAATCAAATCCTCTACACCAAATCAATTTCTGACCAGTGCTCTTATGGCCTATCATATTAGCTATCATTGCATCCTTAAAATGTCCCCTTTCTATGTCTTATATGGTTGGGATCCAGGAGCACCTGCTTACTAGCTAAAGATTTCTTCTCTTATAGGGCTTATGATCCTGAAAAAGCCCTAAGAAGATTAGCTCAACATATCATTCAGCTGCAGTCTGATGCCATAAATAATTCAGCTAGAACTGTCACCAAAGAAGGCCTGGCCGCTAATTAGCATAGACAACCTTTCCCGCCTTTCAGATATCAGATTTAGGCTATATTATCACAATCACATCGCCCTCATAAGTGACAAGCTCTGGTCTATTAAGGAAAAACCCTTTATCATTGTTTATAAGAGGTTATATATTATTCCATTAAGTCCCTTGCCTCTGAGGTCACTATCAATAGAGTTCATGGACAATTTCTATGCCCTTATTCTCCCCTAATATTCTTGAAGGGGGTAACGTCAGAGAATTGAATGCGCAACTAATTGGTAAGGATGTTTAGGTGTTGAGTCCCCTCAAAATTTATTAGTACAACCTTCTAATCAAATATTGGCTAAATAATCCCAATTAAATCAATATTTTTACTTAAAATTTCTCATCCAAGTACCCTACCTGTGAGTAATATAGCTACACCAAACCTGCAGCGGAATGGGTGAAGTCTGATGTCCATGTCCCACCTGCAATTTAGTTTAAACTCCTAAGTGGAAAAAAACCCCTTTTTATAGACCTGAAGGGAGTTCCACAAAGTAAAAATATTAATTAGAGGTTTGATAAAATTAAGTATATTAATTTCTTACCTACAGGTTCATCCTATCTGCTATTGACCCACCACCTGAAGTAAGTCAAGGAGAGGAAAATTTTGAGATCTCTGATAGGCTGACGTTCCATATTTCTTAATAAAGCTACCCTCCACTTATGTCAAATCTCTTGTCCCTCCCATTTCTAGCCTCAAATTATTTTAAATATAGGTGGCAAAACATTCGATGAGGGATCTCTTTTTCCATATTTTCATAATTAATAAAACTGTTATACAAAAATTCAACCTACACTTATTTCCCCCTATATCCTTAAAAGCGGCTGAGAGTTATAATACTCCTGCAACTTATAAATTGGTGAAATCCTGTGCAAAATCACTGGTTATCATTAACCCCATCAGGATTTTAACAGAAAATTCCAGTATATTGGAGCTAATTATGTAAATTATTAGCGTTAAGCCCCTAACACACCTACCTCAAAATAATTTTACCAAATTGTAATAATGCTTTATATACAAAATATTTAGAAGAAATAAATTACTGGTCAGATACTGGACCAATCCTTACAAAATGGAATAGAACACCATGGTTTTATACTCTATCATTAGAAAAGTCCATTAAAATTGGTCCAGTAGTTTTAGAGTATTTTGTGAACAAACAAAGAGAAAAATATAAGTCAAATTGAGAACCTACTCCTTTATAAAATCAGTTAAAATCTAATTTTTATGACTTGTTTGTTTGTTAAACCTGAGCAACGCCAAGTATTACCAATATATTTAAAATTAAAATGGTGATTAAAATCATCTGGTAAGCTATAAACACTATAGGAAAAATGGGTATTCTGCTAGTCTTCTATCTATAATAATAAGAGCAAGTGTGTGATGCCCAGTAAAAACTACAGCATGTATAGCATTTAAAATCCTGATTAAGGTGGATGGAATGGTCCAAGTGCACCTCAAAAGCTGGATTTTTAATTTTTATAGTAAAATAAAAAGAATTATATGTAAGAAATGAAATTTTTTTATTATTATGGCAATCAGTAAATTGTTTTCGCTGAAAAGTTTATTCAATTTATTCAATAGTTTTAAATTGTTTTGACAAGCAGTTGGTGTTCATTTGTCTAATTGTTAAGTTAATTGTTGTAGCAAGTCGTAATTATCTAATTCAATGGTTTAAATGGGCTTTCCAAGCAGCAAGTGGTTTTAGGTTGATTCAATAGGTCTAATTGGTTTTTATTTGAATTCTTAGTAGTTTTTGGATGATTTGATTAGTTAGATTGCTCCTAAACTTATCAATGGTCATATGCCAATTTATATAAAATAATATTAAAAATATTATCTGTTGATGGTCAGCTTACTTCAAATAAACTATTATATCTATTAAATTATACCTACAAAAAATGCTGGGTAATGTGCTATTGGGATGATATTTTTATTTAACCAAGGTAAGCCAACCAGGGGATGGAAATTACCAAACTAAAACTAAAAATCAGAATAAAAAAATAATGATTCAAACAAAACGCCCAAATTGGATGGATCAATTGAATCATACCTAACAAAATATCCAACCAGGTGGGTAGCGAATACTGCTATTCCTCCATGGTGGATGGGGAGGAGGGATTGGGGGGCTCATCTTTGGCCGCATCTATCTCATCCCAGAGTAGGGTGCATGTTAAGGCAGATAGTAAGGGTGTGGGGGCATCAGCGGTGTGGTGTTTGATATTCTTGATGACTGGAACTTCCAAATAGTTGCCAGCCATCATAATGTCAACAATGTATTTGGCCAAAGCGTCTTCAGCTTTGAGGTGGGCATCTGGGAGTTTAATGAATGTGGCAATGTTGGTTCAAGTTTTTTTGCTTTTGGAATCCGTGCTACTGTTACCACGCTCTGGATGGCTTCAGTGACATTTTTATGTAAAGTTTTTATGCTGATCTTACTTTGTGCAGTAAGATTTTTGGAGATAATGAGAGGCGGAATTCCTCCTGTGAGCGCAGCCACAGATTTGGTGGCAGCTTTGTGGAGCAGATGGCAATCTGGTGTGGTGGCTGCTTCTACTGCAAGATGGTGGTCACTGTAGAATGGTTTGGCTTTAGGTTGTGGGACATATTTCTGAGGTAAGAATTTTGCATCCCATTCTGTGTTACAGAGCTGCTCAACTTGCAGCGATGGTTCATCAATGACATTAACTGATTTGTCAATTTCATCCAATAATTCTCATGGGTTTTGGTTGAATTGGATTGGGGAATCAGCGTACAATTGAGGTTTGTTCAATTCATTTATGGAAGCATGGGATCAAAAAGGGATCCAATCTGATGATTGATTAGAGGAATCATTAGTGGCATTGGGGTGAGGAGGAGGCTGATTGGTGGCTGCAGGTGTAGCTGCAGCAACAGGCTTTGGGGGTGGAGGAGGTAGGATTGTGCCCCATACCTGAAATTGTACAGGGTGGGCATTGGATTGGAGGTCAGCGGATGAGTCATCTGATCCATCTGAAGTGGTTGAGTAGGGGCACTTGCGTTTTGAGTGGTCTAACTTGAAACATGATGGACAGATTGTCCACCCACCCCTCGACGTGGGCCCAAAATGGATGGTTGGGCACAGAGGGAATAACAGTGCGTGGCGGAATTGCTGCCACAATTTTACTAAATTCAGGGCTTATTGTGGCATATACCCAAGGCCCAGAAAGTTGTGTGGCCCCATTTGGGATCAGAAATTGTAAGATGGGGTTGGAGCCATAGGCTGCCAAACCATCCATCAGCTCCTGGTGGAGCACTTCAGGGGGAGGTGGGTGGGCAGGCCAGCAAACTGGACCACCAAAGTGGTGTCCGCTGAGAGCTGAGTCTGAGTTGTGGGGAGAGGGGTGCCCTGGAACACCAGGGGCACAGTTGCTGCAGTGGCATCATCAGCTTTACAGGTGAAGCCAAGGTCAAAATACCCCTTATAGGGGCAGGAATCAATAAATGCAGCGGGTATCATCACCACCTGTGCCATTTTGATAATAGCTTGGTCATGGTATGGGAATAGTTTCCCATATTTGACCCTTAAGGCTGTAGTGCATGTTGCTCCAGGGGAGCATTAGGGGGCAGTGTGGTACCACTTGGGTATGAGTAAGGTGGGCGTCCAGGTCCTTGGGTGGAACAAATCAGCCCATGGTTTTGAAATGACTGGGTGGACCAGTCCTAGCACGTTTTCCTGCTGAACAGAAAATGGCGGGTGGAGTTTCGCCACTGCCCCATGATGGATCAGCCAGTAGAGAATCTGATGACATTGGAGCAAAACTACTATGGGAGAATATGATTTGATTTTTTTTAAAGTTGTGTAATTTGACTCAGAAAGTTATGCCAAGCGGAAAGAGAGTTGAAGCTGCTATTTAGATGATAAAAACTAAAAGATAATTTTATAAAAAACATAGCTGCCATTAATGATTTAATGGAATTTGATATCTTAGCCTCATGTTGTAAAAGAATGTATTATAAATACAAAATTATAACATAATTAACATCAGATAGATTAAGGGGTGGAAGGCGAGTTAGTAAGGGTGTACAGCTACCAACCTGAAGGTTGCAGGTTTGATTCCCACCCTTCGCACATCGATTGGGGTGCCAGCCAAAGGAAGCTATTGGCGGTTAGTAGGCTTAATAACATGAAAACCCTACCCATGATGTAACCAGAAAAATTTGAGTCCCGATCTGGAGGTGGAAAACTTTCTTCAATGGAGTTGACCCTGTTCAGGTTTCATGTCATTTCTTTCTTTCTTTTGGTAATGCCTGTCCCCTGGTCGGCTTGCCTCATTTAAATAAAAACATCAGATAGATTAAGGGGGTGGAAGGCAAGTTGGTAAGGGCATATGGCTACCAACTTAAAGGTTGCAGGTTTGATTCCCACCCTTCACACATTAATTGGGGTGCCAGCCAAAGGAAGCTATTGGCGGTTAGTAGGTCTAATAACACGAAAACCTTACCCATGATGTAACCAGAAAAATTTGAGTCCCAATCCAGAGGTGGAAAAACTTTCCTTCGACAGAGTTGACCCTGTTCAGGTTTCATGTCATTTCTTTCAGTAAAGCCTGTCCCCTGGTCAGCTTGCCTCAGTTAAATAAAAATAACATCAGATAGATTAACTGATCTTTTAAATCTATTAATATATTAACTAGTGACTGCATTTATAGACCCAGGAGAAGATGTGGCTAACTGCTAGTCTAATAAAAGCAAGTGTTTGTGTGTATGCATGATGCTCAGCCAGAACTAGGCATATAGAGTCTTGAAAATTTAAATATAGGTGGATGGGATGGTGTCCATGTGCACCCCAATGTTATAAATTTAGATTTATAGTAAAATCAAGTTTTAAATTTAAGAAGCGAAAATATCATGTTTAAAGATAATTGGTATATTGTTATGGATGAGAAGTTTTATTTTCAGTTGATTTAGTAGCTTAAGTGGTTTTGCCACGCGTGTGGTGGTTATTTAACTTTATCTCTTAAGTTAATCATTTTAGTAAGATGTAAGTGATTAGTTGATTCAATAGTTAATAGTTTTTCCAAGTGGTGGGGTAGGTTTAAATTGATTCAATAGGTCCAATTGATTTTAGGTGAGTGGTTAGTAGTTTTTGTCTGATTTGATAGGTTTGATTATTTCTAGATTTCTTAATGTCCATCTGATAATATATAAACTAATTTAGGTAATATAATATGTTAATGGTCATCTTACCCTGAATAAATGAAAATTATCTGTTAAGTTATACCCATAAAAATCAGCTGGGTAAGATGGGCATTGACATGATAAAAACATACAATAATTGATAAAAAAACAACCGTCTTTCAATGACTCATTGAAATTTGACCTTTTAACATTATGCTATAAAATTTATTGATTATGAATTTAAAATTATGAAAACAACAAACAATGATTAAAATAGATAATCTTTTACTTATATTTTTCTTAAATATTCTCTAAGGAAAGCTGACCATGGGATGGACACTTCCAATAAACACCAACTACAAATTAATAAAAAAACGAGAGGTACCCCAGAGGAGCTGAGGCTACATCCTGTTGCCAGCGGGACTGCCAGTGGAAGGAAGAGGGGGAGTGACAGGGGAGGCATGGACCAAAACTGCACAAGAATAATGTAAAAGGTTCAACAAGTGGAACCAGATGGGGAACCAGGATGACACCAACTGGCATTGGTGGGATGGCAGGTGGCCAAACAACCAATCTTAAAAGTGATCTGTAAAGTGGGAGTAAAATTGATGCAAAGCTTCATGGAGGGTTGAATAGTGCCAGATAGTGTATCAAAGACAATAGTGTGGATTGTCCATAGCGCTATTGCAACAATTAAGGCGTGGAGAGAAGGTAAATAGGGGAGGTCGTGGAAAAGGCAAAGATGTTTTTGGACAGAATGAAAGACTGTTCACGCTTTTGGCAAAAGAGGCGCATAACATTCTACCAAATCACTTGTGATTTCAGGTAGTCTTCCAAGTGATGGACTTGCAACCCCATATAGACCGCATACAATGCATGAAGATTGAGGGGCATTGGACCACTCAGACATGCGGTATACCTTTCTCAAGCATCTCCACATATGGGCGCAAATCTGGGGTTGTAAAAGAAGATGGTGTGTACCGCCAAATATCCTTCTGGGTCTCCAAAGAGTACAGGATGTTGAGCTTGCCAAGATATTCCACATGGGCAATGAGGTGGGGACGTTGGGGTTTCAGGTTTTTTAAAATGACTTGGCCACGGACTTCTTGTTTAGAATGGGAATTAGGGTGACCCCTCTGGGCGATGTGTCCACTGATCATTATTTTCCACTCAGAGCTCCACATGGAGAGTAGAATGCATTTGAAGTGGGCCAGCGTCCCATAGCAGAGGGAAGAAAGGCAAAATGATTTAACAAATAATGGGGGTGGGTAGGATTGTAGAGGCAAGGGCGCGGAAAAAGTTGGAGCAGGCTGCGCGTAACCAGTGTTGAGCTTGGAGTGTATAGTTGGTGACCATAGTGACCCAGGTGCCAAGTATTTTAGTGGAATGGGCCTCGAAGTTGAGCAGGTCCATTCCACCACTATGGCAAGGGCCAAACATGAAATCCAGGCGCACAGGGGGATGAAAGCTTAGCTAGAGCCACCCTTGTAGTTTGGCGCACAAAGCGTTGAAGAAAGAGGGGAAAGGCAATGGCGTGGGCCACAAGCTAGACTTTGGACAGGAGCATAGAGTTGGCAAGCACAACCCAGCCTGGGAGGATAGTCTGGTGGTCTCTTAGGGAAGCGATACTTTTTGTGACATTGTATAGGATGTGGTGCTCCATCACTGATGAGGAAAACCCTCCCACCTCCAGACATGATCCCAAATGGCACACCGGACTAGCAGCAGGTCTTGGCATGAAAGAGAGCATAAGCGGGGAAATAGGGGGGTGGTCTGGGCAAACAAACCGGAGAGCTTGCTGGAACAGGCTGACTACAGAGCGTTGGTGACCAGCAGGCTTGGTCTCAGCTGAGGAGGATGGTCTCAGATTTGGAGGCATTAAGGGTGGCATTACTGAACCTAAAGTAATCCTGGATAGTTGCCTCCAGCGTTAGTGCATCATGCTTTTTCAAAGACACCCCAACCACACAGTCATCAGAAAATGCTATCATCCTAACAGGTGCTTGGCCTTGCACATGGACACCAGCAAGGCGTGCATTCACATTGCGTAGAAGTGGTTTGAGGCTGAATTATATAAGAGTGGGCTTAAAGGGTCCCCTTGGTGGAGACCCCTTTGAGGGTAAACCACATCATTGAGGAAAAAAGGGCCACACACAGCCATTGTGGCAGACTCCATGAGCAACATTACCTAATATATGAACTGGTGGGGGAGGTGACTTTGTGAAGGCAGGCTCTGAGTAATCCCAGTTGACCCTAACATAAGCTTTTGTTGGTCTAAGAACACAATCGCCCCTTTATCTGGATATTAGAAGACACTGACTATGGTGTGTATGTTGTCCCATTATACCGCTTGGGGATAAAACCAAACTTCTCAGAGGAGATTACATCAGGGGCAACTTTCACTAGGCGCTTGGCCAAAATTTTAATAAATAAATTAGTATCTGTATTAGTAAGTGATATGGGGCACCAGTTGGCCAAGCCCAGCTTATTCTCTTTCTTATACAGCGTTATCATGTATGCTTCCTGGCCCCAGGAAGGAGGCGCGTTTCTAACAGACTTAATCATTGAGGCAAGCAACAAAGAGGAGAAAAAATTAAAATATTTATTATAGAACTCATACAGGATCCCATCTGGACCTGGGAACTTCCTGTGCAGTGCACTGCAAATGGCATACCAGAGTTCATCCCAAATAATTACATTCATCAACTCTGAGTATTGGGAAATGGTGCACATATGTGTGCCATCAATAATCATCATTTTTGGCCAGTTTAGCTGGATTGGTTTGATACAAATTTGAAGTAATAATTTTGAACGTTGACTGCCACTTCAGATGGAGTTTCTGCAATGAAAGTGATCCAGCCGCCTCACCTGTGTGCAGGATAAGCTCTGTCATGGCATGAAGGATTTGCAGAAAAAATAGGCTGAGTTCGTGTTGCCCACCATTATATTTTTCACTTTGAACTGAACACAAACATGATGTTTATGTTGTTGTAAGTCCCGGGGAACGTCCCCTGTGCATTGATTGGGCCCTTTTCCCATTCCCAAGTAAGAAGGTAATGAAGAGGTTGGCTATACCCCTCGTTACTCAGGGCAACCTCGCCCACATGGTAGACGAGCGCTGGGTAACAGCCCTTCCACTTTGAATCCCTCCCCCAGTGCCCACACTCACCTTAGCAGAACTAGCACATCTAATCAGGGAAATCTGTTCTGAGATCACCTAAAATAAAATTGATTGGTCCAAAATTGAGTGGGAATCACCCAATGTTCAGATTCCATGTAGTCAAAAAGGGATGAAGATTGATTTATCAGCTGGAATCACTGACAGTTTTGATTCAGCCAACACCATGATCGTAAAAATTAACCCCTCCCTCATCAAGGGACATCCTTAACGGGCAAGTAATAGCATCGGACACCATCAACAAGGATTTAAAGCTCCCTTCTGACAAATCAGGCATTGCAGCTGATGCAACGCTTTTGACTGAATGAATGGCCCAGCGACTGGGCACAGGTGGGTTGGGCACCCCAAACCTGTCTTAACCAATTGGGACTGCCCCTACGTGGGGTGGCCTTGGGGGATTCCGCTGCTCATCAGGCTAAATGCCCTTGCACCAACTGATGGAAACATAGCTGAGCCTCAGTTTGGATGTTTGAGGTTGAACTGACAGTGACTCATTCTGCTGCAATAATTTTTGATGTCAGTTCCCAGTGAACTTATCTGCCCCATTCCTAAATAATTCTCCAGTTAGGTCAAAATTGAGGGCCTCAATCACAGCTTGTCCCCGCATCAATTGACTACTATTTAATCAGCTGCATTGCACTGAGAAAATTGTTGGTCAATTTTCTTCACTTTCCTTTGCAATAAATTTTGCCTCAAAAAAAACTATCAATTTTGATTTTATTGATTCCCTTCTGGCCACATTCCTGATGGCTTTTCCCTGGTGGCCCATCAGTCTGTATACCAGATGGTCTCTACTGGTGCTCATGGTCACTATGGCCCCCACTGTCATAGACTGGATTCAGAGAGCTATATATTTCTGGCAATTTAACCCTGTCATTATGAACTTTTGTCAACAATATACTGGGATCCTGTGGCCTTACATCCACCATCTTTAAGCAAGGATCTACCCCCTTGTCTCTCCAGTTGAATTAACCCCATCTATTGGCGACCTTATTGAAACCATACCTGTGGTTCTGCCCCCTGCATCAAGACCTCCAGGGTCTGGGGCAGCCTCTATATGGTTCATTTTTGGGATGCTATTCACTATTGTTTTACACCAACAACTGTTGTTTCCCTCTGCCCAGCTCCATACAACGTCATTCATGTGGCAATGCCTCTGGCATTCTGGCTTGCTTTTTGGGTGCTTATGCATCCTGACTGGCAGGCCAGTCTAAGCTTCTTCTGCCATTTCCATGACATAATTGACCAACTATTGTTTCCAGCCACTTACGCCCTGCTCTTCAAGGTGGGCGTTGCAGTGGTTACCCTTTACAAATGAATGTGCAATCAGTAGTCTGCTTTTTGTTGTTCATTTGGTCACTTGCTGATTTCAGGAATACTATCCACTTTACCTTATAGAAATTTCTTCAGACCAGCCAAACTGTGTGGATTGCTACTCCTCCCCCTTCTAATAGCCCAGAAGGAAGTAACGTGTTCCTTCCCATGAGATAATTTAATTCAGTTCTTGATTCCCTCGCTGAGGTGCAATTGCGTTCAGCAATTGTACTTAATAATGCCTCCACATTATCTCATGCTCAGAAAGGGGTCACTTTATTGGATGCTTTGGAAGGGGACGCCCGTCAGTGGGTTAGAGGCCTTCTGCGCTCTTCCTCACAAGCGGGAGATCCCACTCCACTGATTGCTGTCATATTGGCTGCCTTGAAACCTCCAGTGTCATGGTCAGACTACTTATTCGGATTGCTCTATACTATGGCCAAAGCCCCTAGCTTAGCTTCCTTGATCTCTAACTTCTGTGAACTGACTCTCACACTGGACCTCCCTCATGATATTCTTCAGGATGTCTTTAAATCAGGCTTGGACCAGGTTTCTGCTCATCATGAGGTTTGGTCCACCTCACAAGGAACAGTAGATCAAAAGTATGTCACTGCGACTACTATTAATTCCTCCCCGCCATGCTTCCCACCATCAAAAGGGAAATTTTATGATAGGATTACCCAACGATGAAGCAGATGGAGTGTATACCCTCAAACTAGTGATGGTCCCATTTGCTGATCCCGTCACAACTCCTGTGTCCAAGTTGGCTAATTCAATTCACCTGTAAATGAATATATAAAAGCCCAGATGGAGGAAGTTGGTTCTCAAGCCCTCGTCCTTCCCATCTTTACTCCAGGGAAAGCCCCTGACCTTCCCCCCAATTTGCCAGCAATTTCTTCAGTTGAAACAGAATTGGCCAAATCTTCCAATAAACAAAACTTCGCTTATTTCTTATTGTTTATGAAGATTAGTATTGGATTTCAACATGTCTCCTTTGAGGCCCTGGTGGATACCAGAGCCACAGGTAATTATACGAGTGTTGAGTTGGCCCAACAATTTGAACTGGACATGGACGCAGGTCCATCAGTGATGGCGGCTTCTTCTGCCTCCCAAACCTCATATGTCATCTGGTGACCAGTACCTTTTTTGGTACACCAGTTTAGCTTCTGTGATTGTTAGCCGCTATGCTGAACTTGGTGTTTCCAGTGATCTTAGGAGTGGGATGGTGGCGCTGATAACATGTCAAGATTCACCTGGAGTCTAACATGTTGTCGTTCATTAATGATCAACTGGAGGGTGAATTCCCTCTGATCAACACTCTTAAGAAAACACAAGGTTGCAGTTCTATTACTTCCCTCATCTCTCCTGCAGGCATATCGGCCAATTTTCCCAAAAGCTTAATGTTCTATAGAAGCGTCTTCGGCTCTGAAAAGGCGGACCATCTGCCTCCTCGCACTAGATTTGCCTGTGGATTTCGTACAACAGTGAAGTAGGAGAATATCAACTGTCCGTTGTATCCCCATACAGCGGAGGAGGAGATTGCGCTCAACACTTGGTTGGACGGTATGCTGAAAAAAGGGTGCTGTTTAAGGAGACCTCACCAGTCGCATCCCCCCATCATCTTCACTAAAAAAGCTGATGGTTCCCTCTGCCCCTTCATGGATTACAGTCATTTAAACAAAATAACGGTTTTCAATCCCTACCCCCTGCCTCTGAAGAGCAGATGATCAGCCAGGCAATCGCCAAATCTCATGTGTTCTCTAAGCTGTATTTATTAATGATTTTAACCAAATTTGTATAATGAAAGGGCAGAAATGGTTAACAGTGATCTAAACAAAACGAGGCATTTTCCAATTCCGTGTGATGCCCTTTGGGCTGAAGAATGCTCCCGCTACATTTCAATGTATGATCAACAATGTAATGGGTGACCTCTGGTTTACTTGCGCAGTTGCATATATTGATGACATTCTGGCTCACTCCTCGACTCCCAAGCAACATGCTATTGACTTGGAAGCAGTTGTGGCCGTCTTGCATAAGGCAGGCCTGTTCGTCAAGCCTTCCAAATGTGAGTTTTTATAAGGAGGAAGTTACCTTTCTTGGAAACCTTGTCCTTAAAGATGGCTACGCAATCCCTCCCAGTAATTGAATGCTATCCAAGAATGGCCAACCCTGACTTTAAAAACAATTATGGAGTTTTTTGGGAACCATCATTTTCTTAAAAAATTTCCCCGGCACTTTCCCAGCTTGCTGCCCCACTCCACCCCTTACAGGGAAAAACGTACCATTTTTCTGGATTCAAGGATGTCTACAGGCGTTCAAATTGATCAATGAGGTGTTTTTATCCCCTTCCATTTTAAAACATGCAGATCCCGCCAAGCTGTATATCATTGCATGTGACGCCTCTTCAGTAGCAGTGGGGGCAGTGTTGCCCAAGAGCATGATGGCTTGGAACTACCAGTCGCCTATTTTCCCAAAGTTTACCTCTATGGAGCAGTCTTGGGCCATCTATGACAAGGAGTTGGTAGCTGTAGCATGGGCATTAACACATTGTACGTATCTGTTACAGGGTGCTCAACATGAGTTAACAGTCTGCATGGATCACCAGGCTCTCTTGTATTTTCGCAAACCTCAAAAATTGGCGCACTGGCAAGCCCAAACCTATTGGGACTTGTGCAGTTTTAATTTTAAATATGAGTTTGTAAAAGGTGCGCTTAATGTACTTCCCAATTTCTCAGCCGCAGCCCCACCCACTATTAATTGGACTTAGAGGAAGTGGACCTCGTTACTGTGATCCCTGCCGCCCAAATCCTGGTGATTGTCCCCCCTGTCATCTCTTCCGTTGCTCTGGCTCCCAACGCCCTGCTAGTTGCTCAGGTCTTAACCGGTCAAATGGCCTGCCCTGAGGGTGTGGAATTGGTTGAGCAGTTGTCCCACCAAAACTATAAACACTCTCTATACTCCTTGGAGGAGGGTCTCATTTATTTTTTCATGAATTTAGGTTCCTCCTTCCTTCATAACTGAGGTATCTCGCACACATCATGATCCCCCCACGGTTGGGCATCCCTGAAATAAAAAATGCATTGACTTGATCAAGTGGACCTACAATTGGGTGGGTTTAAGAAAAAAGAGGTTTCAGCCTGGCTCGCCAATTGCATTACTTGTGCTCAGGCTAAGTTGGATCACTCTGGTAGAAACGGTCTTTTAAACCCCTTACAGCAGACAGATGGTCCAAGGACATCAGTGTTCAGACTTTATAGTTGAAATCCCCTGCTCTAATGGGTTCACAGCAGTGATGGTGGTGGTGGATCGTTTCACTAAATTTTCCCTCTTTATTCCTTGTACTTCCACAATTATGTTGGAGGAAACTGCTCGCCTCTTTGTACGCCATGTGTTCTTGACGTTTGGTCTCCCACAGGAGATCATCAGTGGCCGTGGTTCACAGTTCATGGCACAGTTTTGGAGAAAATTCTTATCTATCCTAAAAAGCTTCCCTGTCATTCCACGGTGTATCACCCCCAGTCTGATGGACATAATGAGTGAGTTAACCAAGTCCTTGAACAGTATCTGCGTTGCTATGCTGCAGCTGCACAGGACACCTGGGCCAACGACCTTCCCCTTGCTCAATTCACTTATAACAATGGGACTCACGCTTCCATGGGGTTTTCTCCCTACAAAGCAACGTTGGGTTATAATCCTTCCTTCTCAGTCAGGCCTTGCTTGTGGCCCAAGGTCCAAGCTGCCACGGATCACGCTGAACATATTAGGTCAACTCAATCCTTAGTGTGGGAACACCTCACCAAAGCTATTGATGACTACAAGTGGTTCACAGATCATAAGCGGCTCCTGGGTCACAATCTAACAGTGGGCTCCTATGTTATGCTCAATACCCGTCATTTACAAATATAATCCCCTTCCTGTAAGTTCGCAAATAAGCATTTGGGCCCCCAAATGGTGAAGGAAGTCTTGGGTAATGGTGCGTTCCAGTTGAAGCTTCCAGCTCACTGGAAACAGCACCCCATCTTCCACGTTTCCCAGTTGTCACCCTT
This sequence comes from Massospora cicadina, assembly GCA_022478985.1. Classification (NCBI taxonomy): domain Eukaryota; kingdom Fungi; phylum Entomophthoromycota; class Entomophthoromycetes; order Entomophthorales; family Entomophthoraceae; genus Massospora; species Massospora cicadina. Next base: position 145,254 of record JAKSZP010015841.1, on the reverse strand, counting down.
CAAGGGTACAGTTCCCATGGAACCTGAACTGATCATTATTGAAAATGCAGAAGAGGCTGAGGTAGAAGCTATCCTGGAATCCCAGAAATCCTGACATTCCGTACAATATCTCATGGCCTGGAAAGGGTATCCAGCCTATGAAAACAGTTGGGTCAAGGCGCGCAATTGTGCGAATTGCATGGAACTGGTCAAAGTGTTCCACGAATCCTACCCCAAAGCTCCCCACCCCCCCCCCAAAAAAAAGTTGTGATGGTAATGGCGATCAAGTTACCCAAGGCGCACAAGAATGTGGCCCTCATGCAGTTTCCCGGCGGTGGTGCCCTTCCTTTGGAAAAAGGAAGGGTAATGTAAAACCCAGGGAACGTCCCCTGTGCATTGATTGGGCCCATTTTCTGTTCCCAAGTAAGAAGGTATCAAAGAGGATGGCTGTACCCCTCGTTACCCTAGGCGACCTCACCCACATGGTAGATGAGTGCTGGGTAACAGCCCTTCCGCTTTGAATACCTCTCCCAGTGCCCACACTCACCTCAGCAGAACTAGTACATCTAATCAAGGAAATCTGCGCTGAGATTGATGAAATGAAATTGATTAGTCCAAAATCAAGTGAGAATCAGCCCGATGTTCAGATTCCATGTAGTCAAAAAGGGATAAATATTGATTCATTGGCTGGAATCACCAACAGTTTTGATTCAGCCAACACCATGATTGTAAAATTTAAACCCCTCCCAAAATTGTTGGGGATCATCCCCAATGGGAAGGTAATAGCATTGGACACCATTGACAAGTGTTTGAAGCTCCCTTCTGGATTTTGGGCATTGCAGCTGATGCAACGCTTTTGACTGAATGAATGGCCCAGCGACTGGGCACAGGTGGGTTGGGCACCCCAAACCTGTTCTTAACCAATTGGGACTGCCCCTACGTGGGGTGGCCTTGGGGGATTCCCGCTGCTCATCAGGCTAAATGCCCTTGAACCAACTGATGGAAACATAGCTGAGCCTCAGTTTGGATGTTTGAGGTTGAACTGATAGTGACTCATCCTGCTGCAAAAATTTTTGATGTCAGTTCCCAGTGAACTTATCTGCCCCATTCCTAAATAATTCTCCAGTTAGGTCAAAATTGAGGGCATCAATCACAGCTTGTCCCCGCATCAATTGACTACTATTTAATCAGCTGCATTGCACTGAGAAAATTGTTGGTCAATTTTCTTCACTTTCCTTTGCAATAAAATTTGCCTCAAAAAAACTATCAATTTTGATTTTATTGATTCCCTTCTGGCCACATTCCTGATGGCCTTTCCCTGGTGGCTCATCAGTCTGTATACCAGATGGGCTCTACTGGTACTCATGGTCACTATGGCCCCCACTGTCATAGACTGGATTCAGAGAGCTATATATTTCTGGCAATTTAACCTTGTCATTATGAACTTTTGTCAACAATATACTGGGATCCTGTGGCCTTACATCCACCATCTTCAAGCAAGGATCCACCTCCTTGTCTCTCCAGTTGAATTAACCCCATCTATTGGCGACCTTATTGAAACCATACCTGTGGTTCTACCCCCTGCAGAAAGACCTCCAGGGTCTGGGGCAGCCTCTATATGGTTCATTTTTGGGATGCTATTCACTATTGTCTTACACCAACAACTGTTGTTTCCCTCTGCCCAGCTCCATACAATGTCATTCATGTGGCAATGCCTCTGGCATTCTGGCTTGCTTTTTGGGTTCTTATGCATCCTGACTGGCAGGCCAGTCTAAACTTATTCTGCCATTTTCATAACAGTTGTCTAATAGTGCTCTGAGAAGAGCAGACACTTCTGCCCACTTATGACCCCAAGCTGGGCTGTAGCCTTTAGAAGGGACATTAGACTCCAGGTGGTTTACTTCTGCAAGAATGCACATAATGACTGCCGAGGCAGCCTATGAGTGATGCAATGAGAGATGGCATGACTGACGGATGGTGTTTGCTTTGAAGGTTGACCAGGTAGAAAGTGAGTCCACACAGAACAGTTTGTAAACTCCAGTGCCAAAGTTTTGGTGTCCACCCATGAAGAAAACCTGGGAAATAGGGTCTTTGCTGCACCTAGTCTGCACCATGTTGGCGCCTGTGCCACTGGGCTTGACAAAGTGAAGGAAATTGACATCAACTTGTGGTCAGAGAAATCAATTTTTGTCATCATAAAGTGTGTAATATGGGACTGAAAAGTTCAACGGGGAAATAATTAGGTCAATGTGGGATTTAGACCTCAGCTGACCGTTGTGCACATGGGGACGTGACATTTTGGGAAACAGTAATCTATGTTTGTGGAGGGTATCAAAAAGTTCCAAGGTGGCTTTAGAACTAGGAGTTTGATGTGCCCTTGCAGGGGGTAGGCGTTGAAGGCCAGCTGTTAGTGTCTGAGTTGGCCCAGCAGTTCAGGTTGCCCATCACAAATGGATCAGGTGGAAGTGAGAGGGAAGGTACAGCTGAGAGGAATTTCTGGTGATCCCACACACAAGATGGGGCATAGATACTAACAATATTATGCACTTCATCATCCCATGAAAAGACATGACCAGCACACACCCATCGAGGTACAATTTTTTAAAAATAAAACTAAAACTACAAATTGCACGTATAAGCACCCCACAGTGTAGCGACCAAAAAAGAAGGGAGGGGAGGAGCAAGTTGCCCATGTGCCCTCAGCACCATGTAAACAAAGGATTCCTGAATGGCTAGGATGTCCAAAAGCAAATTATTTATTAAAAACTCAATTTCCTAGCTTGGGATAGCAAGGCCTTGAGTCCAGCAATGTTTAACGTCCCTATTGTGAAGGCTTCCCCCCATCGTACCTTAAGTGCAATGGGAAGGGACCCCTTGCCCTTCTTCCGCCTCTTTTGCAGCACGCTTCTCTTTTGCACCACATGCGTTTTGTGCTACTGATTAACTGTCCTTATGGATTTCTTTCACTGCGGGTTTAATGTCAGGTTTGGGGTAATGATTTATTTTGAGCTTTTGAAGCTGTGTGCTCCTATGGTGCATTATTGGATGTTGACAAAAACTTAGTGATGAATGGATTGGGAGATTTGGTTTCAATTGTTGCTTGTTAATTTTGCTCAGGTAAATCTGACTCAACCATTTGGTCTGCAGGTAGGTGGGCCAAATATGATTGGTGAGCAGATTCTTGAGCCACTTCAGCTGCAAATGACTTGATGTCAGCTTGGGTCTGGGCAGGTGGGATCACAGATGCTGCTGACGCCGCTGCTCTATGGACCTGTTTGGCATTTTTCCACTTTTGTGGGGTCACAGGTTTTACCTGAATGTAACACCCCTGCATGCCCCATGGGAAGGAGGTGTTGGTGTTAATGGACTGTTCATAATGTGAGACAGGGCTACCCATTGCTTTGGGGAGGATTTCGTTCTGATCGATGCCCTCTCTGGAAGGGTAGGTGTGCACCTTGTGGCCAAAAGCATGACAAAAGGTGCAGATAGGGGGCTCTCTATCCACCATAACGTGGAATGGGCAGGATTCCTGCCCGTCAATATTTACAGCTGCAGTATGGGGAATTTGGGTCAAGTCTTCCACGATGTACGCAGATGAGGTGATCACTGCAATCACTTTGCCCATGCACAGCTCTGGCATAAGCATGAAATGTTGCATTTGGAATGAGTGAAGTTCCCCATAGCTTTTAAGCCAAACCATGAGGTAGTGCTCCATCACTGTGTGCTTTATCGTTATGAGGAGGAAGTCAAACATGACAAAGATTTGGTAAGATTTAGTCCAACGTGTGAGCTTTAATTGACCACCCGTTGACCATCTGGGAGATTGACCACCAAGCGTACCTAGGCAGCTTCATCTGCTGCATTGTGGATTCAAACCCAAGATCCAAGCATCCATAGTTCATAGTGTGTGGTGCAAGATATGAAGCGTCCAGGAAGTGTTTTTGCACATCACAGAACATTTCCCAAAGTGCCATTAAATTGATGTCCAGAAAAACTTGAACCCCGTTGTTATTTTTGTCATAATTGTTTCAATTCCGCCAAGCTGGTTTGCACAGGGTAATAGTTACTGAACAACTGAATTAGACGTATTATAGATCGCTGACTCCTGATAAGACCCAAAAGATATAATATATGGAGTAATTTCCTCACTCAACACTAATTTGTTATAATAAATACATGCAGAACTTATCTTTGGACTATCAAAAAACATTCCTTTCTCAATCTTCCATATAACTCTTATCTCGGTATTCCAAGTCAAATCCATTCTCTGCTTAGTAATCTTATTCATTCCCTTTTAGGAGTTTTTATCTATCTCAAGGTTTTGGTGGAAGTTCCTCAATTTGCCAAACTATTGATACTTTGATTGATTTTCTCCATATCAGTATAATCTTTTCTGCTCAATCTCAAGGCTTTCCTCAACTCTAAAATCTGATCTGCCGGAATGCATAGCTTATTGTCCAGTCATATCAACTTCTTGAAATTACCCCCTTTGACTGAATGATATGCTCCTATTGCTTAATACTCAAATGAACTTTGTGTGAACTCAGTTTATAATCTGACCACCCACAGGTTCCTTAATGGTGAAATCATCAAAACCAGTCTTCTTAATTATTTTATTCGGCCCAATTCAGATGTAATGAGCTTGTACTTCCGCCCAACTCCATGTTGTTCACGGAATAAGACATGATCTTCTACAGCAAACTGCAGGAGTGCGCTATGTCTCTTCTGGTCAGACGCCAGATCACAAATCTACTTAGCTAAACTGGTATAATATGCTTTCAATTGTAGTTTGAACAGCGTCTCTGCAAGATTCATCAAATACCACTGTGGTTCCATGCAGCCTGTATCCTCTACACATGAGTAAAGCAGGGCAGGTAGAGCCAGATTTCTACCATAGAGCAGTTGGAAGGTACTCTTGCCAGTGGACGAGTGGTAGCTGATAGTATATGCAAACACAGCTTTGTGTAGGAGGGTACTCCATTCTGAGGGACAATCTTTCACAAGCATATGGAGTACGTTCATTAATGTTCCATTGACCCGTTCCACCATTTTATTAGATTCTGGATGGTAGGGTGTAGTTAAGACCCCATGGATTGCCATAAACTCATTCAAATTTGGCAGGATATGCGAGGTGATATTGTCTCTGTTGTCCGTTAATATGAACTGCAGACAATCACGTTGCTGTATAACACACTCCATAATAAACTTAACAGTGGTTCCCGCCCCCAAATCATTGATCATCCTGGCTTCCACTCATCTCGTCATACAATCAATTGCTACCTTTTGATGTAATTAGATCAGTTTGCGCCAGTTATCAAAGGTCCCACCACATCAAGAGAAACTATATGCCAGTCAAACTGGGGCTTAACCAACTGGTAAGTGGTCTTCTTGTGTAGAGGTTTTGACACTTGGCACTGATGACAACAGCTTACCAATTACAGCACGTCATAATGAATGCTTTCCCAGTAGTAGTGGGGTTGCAACAACTTAACGTTTTCTGCAACCCACCATGTTCTACTGCCCGATGTACATCCATAATATTTGCAGGTCTAGCAGAATGTTTAGAAAAACTCAGCGTCAAGTCCCCAATCTTCTTATATAGCTCCCCATCACGTAGGAAGGTACACTGCCTAAACCCATCTAGCACTTTGATCACTTGTGGCGACTCATCATGGTATTTGTCCACCGCCATCTTCTCATACAAATATTAGCCAAATCCGCCATAATAGTGACCATTGTTAGCCATGAAAGACAATTCGCACTATGATGTTTTGCTCCCAGCCAGTTTACAATATTTCTTAGTACTAGATGGTCCTAGCCAGTTTACAATATTGAAATCATATGCTTGGAGCTTAAACGCCCATCGCTCGAGCCATTCTTCATGTTTATAGAGATTTTTCAGCTAATGTAAGGAGGCATGATCCATTACCAATTAAATTTCACCCCGTGGAGGTATACTATAAACTGTTTATATGCATAAATCACCGTTAAGCACTCCCTCTCAGTCATGGTGTAATTCCATTCATGACAGTTTAAGCTTTGGCTACAGAACGTGACAGTATGTCCCACGCCATCATCATCATTTTGAGATAATACTGCCCCTACAGTAGAAAGTGATGCATCCATCTGTACTATGAATTTTTTATTGAAGTTGGGGTATTGCAAATGGGCGTACTCTCAAATGCAGTTCATAAGACATCAAAAGCGTTTTGCCATCGTTCCATCCAGTTTAAAGTGGTATATTCCTTTAACAAATAAAGAGCGGTGTCCCAATACAACTAAAGTTTAGGAATGAACTGCCAATAGTAACTGACCATTCCCAAAAAACTTTGATATCTCGTTTATTACCTGGCCAGGTCATCTTGCTTATAGCTTCCACCTTTGTATAGCTTCAGTTTAAGCCCTTTTGAGTCTACTACAAACCCAAGGCATTCCAGTTGCTCTTTAAAAAAATGACACTTACAAGGTTTTATCTTAATATTAGCATCGCTGAGTCAGCAGAACACTTGTTCCAGGTGATTAAGATGCTCTGTAGACATTTTCAAGAGCACGTTGATATCATTGAGATAAACTAAAACGCAGGGAAACTTCAGATATCCAAGATTGTATCCATAGCACTCTGGAACATATCCATGGCGTTGCAAAGCCCTTGTGGCATATGTGTCAGCTTGAATAACCCCTTCAAAGTGATTATTGCGCATCTCTCACATTCTGCCGCTGGTAATTAGATCTTCCAGTACCCTGATATCAAATCCATGGCTGAAAAATAATTAGCCCCTCCAAGTCAATCTAACGCATCATCAATTCGTGGAAGGGGGTAGGAATCTTTCTTTGTAACGCCATTGAGCTTCCAATAGTCAATGACCACCCAGTTTGTGCCATCTTTTTTCTTAACAATAAGCATTGGCAAATCCCATGGACTCTCAAACAGCTCTAACATCCCTTGTTTGATCAGTTTATCTATATCATCAGAGACAACTTCTTCCGCCACCTTTGAGCACTGAATTGGCCATGATCAAATGGGAGGGTGATCTCCCATATCTACCAAATGCACCACCCCACGGGCACACCCCAAATCCTGGTCATCAGAGGCAAAAATATTTCGGTATTTTTCAATTAAAGCTAATGTCTTAATTTTCTGTTCCTCTGACAATACAGTTAGGGCTTTTTACAGAACCACTGCCATTACAATGAATGATGAGTTTTCTGGTAAGCCATGATCTATCATGATCTAAAGTCATGAACATGATGAACCTTGTAAATAGGAGACAAATTTAGATAAGCCACCACTTGGTGCCTTTGGATTTTCATCAACTCCTTCTGTAGGTTTGCTAGCAATACCTTTACCTCCCTATTACCTAGTAGTAGTAGCCCTGGAGCCACATGGGATTCAAGCTGCGATTGCTGGTAAGGCCCCACATTTTCTCATATAGCCCTTCAGGGACGTTTTAATCAAGCTTGGTCCCTGTTATGAGCTGATGCCCAGAAGGTATTCTCAAAACGCTTGCATCTCATAGAGGAATGCTTTTATACTTGTAAATCTGGTTGGGGAGGGCTCTTGTCCTCCGTTTCACTCGCCAATAGTAAACAGGAATGACCCCATCGCTATATGACAAGTTGATCTGACTGAAGCAGAACACATCCATTGGAATTCCGCTAGAGGTAAATTAAATGGGAATCTGTTGTCCCAAGATACTAATGGTTTCTTCCGCCATATTGACCATGACTCCAAATCACCTCATGAACGCAGCACTAATCAACATATCATAGTTATTATTTTGCAGAACCACTGCTGGAGTGGAATCCCTAACTGAACCAAATTGCAAAGGTAACGTGCTGTAAGCTTCTTCAGACACAGTGATCTGTGCCCCCACGGTCCCATACACTACTCTGTGATCCACACCAGGCTTTAGCGGAATCTTAGCCACAAACTTAGTGGAAATTATATTAACTGGGGCACCAATATCTATGATAGCTCATATTTTTGTGTTCTGAACAAAAATATCACAGTAGGTACACTCCATATAAGAAGAACCATTGATATTTATTACATGAACGTCCAGGGGCTTTTTGTTACCAAGGAAGGATGATATACCCATAACAACATGAGGATACTCCTAAGCAATCTTTTCTACTGGAATGGCTATGTTAACCCCCACTAAGGAAGCGACGTCCATTGAAGGTCCAGCATTACTTACTACGTTTTGTTCCAGGATATGCCCTGCATATAGCTTCTGCACATCTTGGCAGAACTCAGAGCCTGAATGGGATTAGTCACTCTCTTGTATGGCGGAAGGAGTATCTGCTGGAGGCTGTTGGTATAAAAGGTTGTCAGGCTGGGTTCCAAGCCAAATGCACTGAGACTCTTGGGGATCATTAGGGACAATTGAGTTAGAATTAGTGGAGGTAGAGCGTCCCATCTCTACTCCACTTGAGGTTTTCCATGCTTGATCATGCCAGATGGAACCACATAAACTACTGGTTGCCTGGGCAATTGACCGCATAATTCCCTTTCAGTCCGCATGAGAAGCAAGCATTCATAAAGGGCTCATATCTATAGTTTGCAATGGAAGATTTGAGTCAAAAGTTAGCTGAAGTATTGAAGTTAGGCTAATGATGGGGTGGTTGAGAGTAAGGAGGAAGAAAAGGATACACTGACATGTAAGTTGGATGCATATTTCCAAAAGGCTTAAAACTGGGTTGTTGCTGTCCATATCCTGAGGAATCTGCCATGGCGGTAGCAGGGGCTTGCTGCTCCCCATTGAGAGCACTGAATGTAGCGGAAAGATGATGCAAAGTAATTTTTTTGGAATTTTGTGAGAAATTATGATAAGCAGGTGCTATAAAGGCAACGAAATTATTAGTTATGTGGCTTTAGTGAAGACTAACTCAATTGCAATGAAGTTATTAGTTCCGTTGCTATAGTTGATTCCAATTGGAAATACAAAATCCTGTATGAAAAGAGACCAAAATTATGGTACTTTATTAGTTAGAAATGAGGGATACTATAGGGGTAGATTTAGTAGTTATGCGTGAGTATTTTTGGGATGCACCTGAGGTAAGATCTTTCCTATTAGATGACTAATATTACTGATTATTAATACCATGTTTTTAATAGTCAGATTTGATAAGATTCTTATTTGATGAGACCAATTTTCTTAAATGATTTTCTGCCTCATCAGATAGCATAACATCATCTTTCAGAGAAAGTTGATAACTCTGAAGGGTTGATTGTTGGTCTATCCTAGAATTGTATATCTCCAACATAGATTTTACAATCTCATTAGACTGAGATATCAAATCTTGATCTTGAGTAACTTTGGTCATCATAGTTGAATCCCCAACGATGCCCCCCAAGATCTTTCCAGGGGCACATACTTACAAAGAAATCTACTATTCACTTTATTAATAACAGTACCAGTATCAACAGCTGCAATGAATTATTTAATACCCCAACAATAAATAATATGGTACAGAACATCCCACAAGGTGTCAAGCTTGTGAATCCTTCCTCCTAACCTATGGTGATAGAAAAGTACAAGATCCCCGACTTGATATTCTGGTAGCGTAGGTCTACTAGCATTGGTTTGTGTTCCCTCCTTTAAGGTGGTAGCAGCAAGGGAACTTGAAGCTAAAGCTTGTACTCAAATGATTTCATCATCTAGTCTCCTCATAGTTAAATCAGTAGTTTGCGGGGTAGCTTCCTCAAGTATAGGTTGTACACTTGAGGGGAGAGTAGATCCTAACCATATAAAGCTTTAAAAGGAGACATTCCAATTATATGATGGTAGCTAACTATATAGGCTAACATCGCACTAGGAAAATAGAGATTCCATCTACTAGGGTCATTAGAAGCCATCTTTCAAAGAATGCTACAAGGGTACCATTTGCTCATTTGACCGCACCATTAGTAGAAGGATTATATGGGGATGTTAATGACTTATAGGTACCCATTAATTTGGTAAGCTTGGATACCACCTGAGAAATGAAGTTGGTCACATTATCTGATAACAGGACTTTTGGGATATCATGCCTGGTGAAAGCTTGCAAAAAAAGAAAGGACGCCGTAGCCTTAGTGACGACCATGGAAACTTAGATACCTTCAATACATTTAGTAAAATGGTCAATAGCTAACATAATATATCAATGTCCATAAGTGGCAGTAGGGAGAGGACCCACCACACTAATGCTCATAGTAGAGAAAGGTTTGGATGGTCCCACAATTTTGTGTTGGAACATTGGATTTCCACCACATTGTTGGCACATAAGAAAAGACTCCAGCACATCGTGTACAGATTCCAGCATATTATCCCAGTAACAATGATTTTAAACCACTGTAAATCCTTAGAAACAGCTCCATGCCCTACAGTTTGGTGGGCCTCCATAATAGCATCAGTCCTTGCAGAGGGCTGAATAAAGGGCAACCACTTAGATCCCAATTTTTAGTATAATGAACCTTCTTTAACCTGAGTATATTTGGTTAAGGATTGTAACTTCGATATAACATCCTTAGATTCCTGGTACCAGAGCTCAGGTCTACCAATCAAGTCATAGATGCGATCCTCCTCAGCAGAAAATAACGTTATGATAGGCAATTGAGAAAGTCCATCAGAGTTTTGATGAATAGCTCCAGTGCAATGTTGAATAGTAAAGTCATAATTTTGGAGCTTTAAAGCCCATTTAGCTAAACGCCCATCAATATCCTTCATTTGCTGCAACCACTTCAGGGAAACGTGATCCGTGACAATAGTGAAATGCTTGGCATAGAGGTAAGGGTGGGAATGCTTGATGGCGGACAAAACTGCAAGGCATTCTCTCTCAGTAACACTATAATTGCGTTCAGCCTTAGAAAGGGTTTTACTATAATATGGGATGGGGTGATCAACCAGGTTGGTATCATGTTGAGCCAGAATAGCTCCAATAGCAATATCACTGGCATTGGTAAATAGTATAAAAAGTTTGGAAAAATCAGGATGGGCTAAGATTGGTGCACTCACTAATGCTTGGTGCAACATATCATAGGCTTACTGCTGTGATTCTCCCCATACAAAAGGGACTTTCTTGTGCAAACGGTAAACCAAAGGCTTTGAAATCTCTGCAAAATGATGGATGAATTGTTGGCAATAACCAACCATCCCTAAAAACACTTGAATATTACACATAAGCTTTTTAGGAACAGGAATGTTTGGAAAAGGCTTGTATCTTATTATATAAGGGTAAAATCCCCTTGCGATTAACTTTATGACCCAAGAATTTCATCTCAGTTTTTATAAAAGGCACACTTGGATGGTTTTATCTTAAGCAAAGCATGACGCATTTGACCAAAAACTTCCCTTAAATGAGCCAAATGCTCGTTAAAAGTGCGATAAAACACAGTAACATTGTCTTGATATACCAAAACACAAGAAAGTTTTGAATCCCCAAACAAGCCATCCTTGGCTCGTTGGAAAGTAGCAGGTACATTACAAAGCCCCTGCGGCATATGAGTGGGCTCAAATAACCCCTCACTAGAGATTAGAGTATATTTTGATGATCTTCTGGAGCCAGGTCATTTTGCCAATAACCACTCGCAAGGTCCATAGCTGAGAAGTATTGTGACCCAGACAATAATCTCAATAGGTATCTTTAATGCAAGGTAAAGGACAAGAATCCTTTTGGGTAACAGCATTGAGCCGATGATAGTCCATAACCACTCTATGGCCCCCATCTTTTTTTGAATGAGTAGTAAAGGAGAAGCCCATGGACTCTTAGAAGGCGTTAACAGCCCCGCATCAAGGAGTTGTTTCAATTTCACCAAGACCTGAGCCTCCTCAACTTTAGATTTGTGATATGATTGAGCTCAAATAGGGGGAGTATCACCAGTTTTACCTGATGCTGCACATCTTTCATTAGTCCAAAATCTCCAGAACATTGGACAAATATATCCGCATATTCTATCAGAGCCTCAGCTTCATGCTGTTGTTCTGGAGTAAGTGAATCATCAATTTTGACATCAAATTCTAGCAATGATAGGGGATCTTCTAGCCCAAATTCACATAAATTTCCGCATCCTGACATGGATAAGATTCCACTCACAGGAGTAGGCCGCACATAGGCGATGGGGTTATTGTGATTCAATTGCACAGGTCAAGAAGTGAGATTAGCTAGTAGAACTAAAACAGTCCCATCATAGGCAGGATCAAGGATACCAAGGCAGGGTAAAGCCATCAAATGAGAGGGATTTTGATTACCAAAAATTTCTAATACATAATCAATGGGTAAAAACACTTGTACTCCTGTATCAATGATGACTTGAGCTTTTGGGGAATGGTAATTGGAGAGTTAGAATATAAAGGCATTCCCTCAGAGGCACAAGCTGACAGAGGTGGAAGTATAGTCCTTGGTCCCAAGATTCAGTTTTTAAGAAGAGAGATAGAAGTGGAGTATTCCAATAAGCAAACACATCGTTTGAGTTTGCCTTTGCTATTGAGAACATCTCGTAGAATTAAAGGTACTTGGTACCCAATTAAAGAAAGGTAATTGTCCTTAAGGCTGATAATTGCATCAGAAATCAATGAGAAATTTGGTTACCAAGAGCAAGTCATAGCAGTTATTATCCAACACTACTGCAGGGGCTGACACTACCAACTTACCAAAGCGCATTGGAAGAGAGGAGTAAGCTTTTTAGATTTAGTGTAGAAAGGACCAGCAGTTCCATAGTCTTAGGAATGGTTTAAGTCCGGCGCCACTTTGATTTTTTTCATAAGCCTGGATGAGATCACATTTATGGGCAATCCTTATTTTTTTATTATTTATTTATTTGAGGTAAGCTGACCAGGGGACGGACATTACCAAAATAGAGAAGGAAAGTATCAACATGAAACCTGAGAAGGGTCAACCTGTTGTAGAAAGTTTTTTTTCACCTCTGGATTGGGACTCAGATTTTTCTGGTTACATCATGGGTAAGGTTTTCGTGTTATTATACCTACTAACCGCCAATAACTTCCTTTGGCTGGCACCCCAATCAATGTGCGAAGGGCGGGAATTGAACAACCTTCAGGTTGGTAGCTGTACGCCCTACTGACTCGCCTTCCACCCCCGGCAATCCTTATTGATGATAGCTAAAACTTTCACTTTGTGTACTATGACTTTCACCTGGATCACATCAGTGCTAAAGTATGGGGTTGAAAACACCAAGGTATTAATTGATTGAATTGAATTAGAAGAAGAATAAACAGAAGTGTAAGATGAAATGGTATCTTTGTTGACTAATTTATTAAGGACATCAAGCTCACCAGGAGCAGATATTACATATCAATCTGTAGAAGAGTTAAAAGATACTAATGGAGGCGCAGAAGGTAGGTCAGCACAGGGATCCTCATGCCCTATGCTGACTCCTCTTTTTTTGACTCCTCCACTTGCTTTTTCCAACATTGAGATACCACATGACCCATGAGACCACAATAAGTGCACAGTTCCTTCTTCAGTTTAGGTTTGGGTTTAGATGGCATTGCATGGATGTAAGAATTAGGGTTATTAGCGGAGTTTGGGTGTACCACACCATTAGGAATCTCCATGAGCGCTTCTTTTATGACGATAATGGATCTTTAGTTTTATTTTAAGTGATTTCAAATGTAGTAGTAATTGAGTGAGAGAAGCAAACGCGCTCATTACAGCCAATATAGCATCATCTACGGTAATTCAGTGACAAGTGGCAAGAGTCTGGGCCTCATGGTAGATTTTTTTAGCAAAATCTTGGATAGACTCTCCTTGTTTGATTTGAATACTCATAAAGGCTTGCTTTTGGTTAGAAAGGATTTGATCACTCCCAAATTCCTTAATAAGGGCGGTCTTCACTTGAGCCCATGTATTGCAAACCTTCAGGTGAGGAACCATGATTTCTTGCACGATCTGGCTTAGACAAGAGGTAATATGCCAGAATTTCTGTTGTCTGGTTGCCCCATCCATTACATGCTCACAGATAAAGAGGAACAAAATGGATGCTACCTTCACCCAGCTCAAACTTATCCTTAAAAGTAGGTTGAGGGTAGTGGGTTCATTACTCAAAACATGTACACCCAATACCATGACTGGATCAGCTTCAGAGGGTTTGGATTCAGGGATAGGAGCTCAAGTGGGAATTTGATCAACTTGTTGCCTTAAATGATTAAGGTCCTACTGTAGATAATGAACTCATTGAGCAAGATGATTATTTTCAGGTTAATGATTCAATTTAGAAATTGCAGTGATCATCTCTTCCTGCTTGTTAAGTACTCTTCATCTAGCAGATAACCATTCAATGGAAGCTTTTAGCTTTGCAAACTGGGTTTCTTGCATAGTTTGGTTAGCATTGCATAGATGATGAGAATTATCTACGCCATCCAATAAGTTGGTTAAAGAGTAATCAGGGTCAATCAGGAGGCCTTCCAATGATAAGAAACACCCTTGAGCTATGGCTTGGATTTGGGTTTCTAATGCCTGTACCCTTGATACCAGTAGAATTGAAGGTTCAGAATTGGGAATTGAAAGTGAGGAGCCTGGGGACCAGTAGGTCCCAGGGGTCCTTAAAACCCATCTCGACCTGCTAGCCCCGGTGGGTCTTGTTGACCCACTGGACCAGGAGGACCACGTTCACCAGGAGGTCCTGGGGTTACCAAAGGGGAACTAGGTGGTCCCAGGGGCCCAGGAGGGCCAACAGGACCGGGTCCACCTTCTCTAATAGTACCCACCATTTGGACATGACGTTGGACTAGCCCATCAAGCTCATCAAAGCGCTCCTCATGTTTGACCTGCAATTGTTCTAGTTGTCTTTTAATCTCATCTTCAAGGGAGGTGATATGGTGGTGAATAGGGTTAGTGACATTGCTAACTTGCTGAGATACTTCTTGGCAGATGTATCCTACAGCTCCATCATCAATTCTCACTAACTAGTTATGTATATTGTTGATTTATATTCTATTATTGATAATGGCTTCCCAATTATCCTGTCCAAAGTTAGAAAACATTTCATAAAATGAGGATAACTGAGAGTGAAATTGTTGCACAAGAGACAACTGGCGCTGGATCAAAAATGATGCAATACCAAAATCTGGAGTACATGGTGAATAGCGGGATGTACATAATGCCAAAGGTACTTCTCAGTTCTAGCCAAACCACTTTCTGTAGGCTGTAACACCGTTTGGTTGTTTAAGTTCATCATATTTTCTGCAACTTTAGATGCTTGGTCACAATTAGGACGAGCACCAGGCTGGATAGCCCCCTTATCAAGCCTTTGACCGTTTCTTCTACATTCACGGCTTGAATCTGATAATTATTTTGGTCAGGGCCCTTGATGGCCAAGTCCATAGAAGCTTGAAATTGCAGATTATTTTTATTAGTGAAAGGCATCCTTGCCTGTTGGAGTGTACCCATTAGATGATACTCATTGATTTCTCAGAAGAGGGGCTTTCTTCTCTAGACATATTTATTGTTGTGAAAGTATGTTTTCACCAGGTAGCCTCAGAAGCAGACCTGGAAGGGAACACCAGTATTGGAATTTCATGAGAAGTTTATGATAATCAGGTGCTATGAAGGCTACAAAATTATTAGTTTCGTGTCTCTAGCAAAGATCAACTCAATTGCAACAAAGTTATTAGTTCTGTTGCTATAGTTGATTCCAATCAGAAATACAGAATCCTGTATGAAAAGAAACCAAAATCATGGTACTTTACTAGTTAGAGATGAGGGATACTATAGGGGTAGATTTAGTAGTTATGCGTGAGTACTTTTGGGATGCACCTGAGGTATGATCTTTTCTATTAGATGACCAATATTGCTGATTATTAATACCATACTTGTGATGGCCAGATTTGATAAGGTTCTTATTTTATGAGACCGATTTTCTTATATGATTTTCTGCCTCATCAGATAGCTTAACATCATCCTTCAGAGAAGGTTGATAATCCAAAGGGTTTACTGTCAGTATATCCTATAATCAGAAATCTCCAACATAGATTTTACAATCTCATTAGATTGAGATATCAAATCTCAACCTTAAGTAACTTTGGTCATTATAGTTGAATCCCCAACAGTGTTAATAGTTCAAATAGGTCCTGCAGCTTCATTCAGTATGTTAGACATAGCATTATGCAATTCAAGTATGGTTTGACTGCCACCATCATTGCTATGCCTACATCCTCAGTGGATAAAATATTGGCTCCTATTAACACATGCGCTTTAGCCATAAATTGCTTTGCAAACTCCATAAAAGACTCGTTCTTGTGAAACTGTATATGCAGAAAGTTGGCTTTATGCTGCGCCATCTTAGCCGCGCCCCCAAACAAGGAGAGCACAGTCTCTTTTACCTCTTTATAGAATATGGAACTATTTTGGAGATAACAGGTGACCTGATTGCCTCTCTACACGTCCAAAGCGGACAGCAACAGTTTTGTTTTCCATCAATCTGAGGCCCCTTAAATTACAAAATCAAAATATTTAAAATACCCGTGCATATTCCCATCACAATTGAAGGGCGGTAACTTCTTGATATGAACAAATTCACCTTGCTTTAGGCTCCAGCTTCAAGAAACAGCCAAATTAAGTTTCAATTGATTGGGGAAAACATTACCTTGTGAACTAGCATAGGATCGTGCAGATGAATGCAAATCTTCCAAAGTGGACTCCAAGGAAGTTGGGTTGTGAGGGTAGACTGCTGCAACCCCCAAGGGATACTTGATGGTCAATCTGTAGCATTCTTCACCTGACTCACCGCTGACTGCACCTTTCTCACATGTCCCAGGATGTTCAGCAAAATGTTTGTTGATTATTTGCTCATCTTTAATGAGTAGCACTAGCACTGACCATCTTGCACCTCCTGTTAAAGTGCTTCATACTGATTTTGCAATTTGTGGCAGAATACTCGCTCAGAGTCCAGTTTATGCTCCATTACCTGAAAAAAGTAAGAAATGTCCTCCACTGTGCTTCGCATTCTGCATGTTGCAATCCAGTGTCACGCGCCTGTCAGTTGGCATCATCCACTAATCAATGAGGGTGGCTTGCTCTCGCACCAGCTCCTTGTTATCCTGTCAAAGGGTATCCAACTGCACTCACATATCTGTATATTCTACCATCTTGATGAATGAAAGGTTAATTGCTGTACTCTGATCTGCCTAATTAACACTTTCCAACTGTGTAACCTGACTCAGAAACTGATGATATTCTGTAGACGCCAAAAAAGATGATGAGTGTATGGTCAGTCATCTGCTGATTACTCCACTCAATGCAAAGTTGACTAATCTTAGCTACCACAGATTCAGCGTGATCCATTATCTGACACTCTGTCAGGGCAACCCTATCTCTAATCTGAGCTATCTTTGCTTTAATCGCTTCTGTCCATTCCGCCAGGTCCATCATAAACTGCTTGGTGTTGCTTCCTGACATGGATACATCCCAAATCCATTTTGCTGATAGGCCATGCCAATATAACAGTTCCCCTATCACTTGAGGTAACTTCTGATTCAGCTATGGAACCAAAACGTCCAAATGACATCAGATATCCACAACACAGTGGTCCATATGTACCAGTGCCCCCTGAACTTCTTCAAAAGAGTAATCATGGAATTCAGAAGAAGGCAAGTATTATTCTATTTATTTTATTTGAGGTGGGATGACCTGGGGACAATATCGCACCAATTATTGGGAAATTGAATGAATGGGAAAGGAGGATAAAGTCTGGAAAACCTTTATGGGCAGCTTATGATAGGCCAGGAACTTTATGGACCGCCTTTGCTATTTGCTATCTCAGTTTAAGGCATTGGTGCGCAACGCCAACACAGTCATAATTTTTCCCTACCCAAAGTTCCTGTACTGAAATTGAACTTGGGAAGGCAGCGGTAAAGGCAAGTATCATTATGCTGCACTTAAACGACCCACATGACATCCCCAATCTCAATGTTGTGGCGGGCCAGCACATGCAGTAGCTGGCAGATTAACAGCTGCATTTACGCAACTAAATATTTTGGTTCCATGGGTACTAAGCTGACAAGACAGTCCCATGGTAGTCATGTCAAGGTAGGACATATACAACGCATAGCAGTTTTTTGGTCCCATTGATTGTAGAATAAG
This sequence comes from Massospora cicadina, assembly GCA_022478985.1. Taxonomy (NCBI): domain Eukaryota; kingdom Fungi; phylum Entomophthoromycota; class Entomophthoromycetes; order Entomophthorales; family Entomophthoraceae; genus Massospora; species Massospora cicadina. The sequence goes on along the minus strand of JAKSZP010015841.1, from coordinate 127,194 downwards.
CTCATAGCATGCTCCCCCACTTCACCTTCATAGAGTTGATATCCCCGCAGAAGCCATTCTATATTGCCTCACAGCTGCTATGGGGTTACATTTGTAGAGCAACCTTGTTGATCTACTTCCAACTCAAAACAAGTTCCTAACTGTAAATTGAGCATAGAATCTTCATCACCCAGCTCTATCACCGTGAAAAGTGTCAGTTCATTGTGTGTGTTTTCCTAGCTTCCTCAGCATGTTGAGCATGAAATCTGATCTGGTTTTGGTATAACAAGTGAGGGCTTGCCATATTGCCCTAGTGCCAATATGCTACAGTTGACCAGTGGCCCCCTGTAGTAGCACCACTATTATTTTTGGCATAATTGGTTTGATTCACCAAGCTGGTTTGCATAGGTTATTAGCCACTGAGCAACCAAATTAGATGATATGTAGATTGCTGACTCCTGATAAGACCAAAAAGATATAATATATGGATCAATTGCCCCACTCCACACTTTTTATTATAATAAATAAATGCAGAACTTATCTGCAGACTATCAAAAACCTCCCTTTCTCAATCTTCTATATAACTCTTATCACAGTATTCCAAGACAGATCCATCCTCTGCTTAGTAATATCATATTCATTCCCTTTTAAGAGTTTTTGTCTATCTTGAGATTCAGTGAAATTCCCTTGATTTACCAAACTATTGATACTTCAATCAATTCGCTTCATATCAATATAATCTTTCTACACTCAATCTTGAGGCTCGCCTCAACTATAATTTCCAATCTGCCAGAATTTATAGCTTATTTTCCAGTCATATCAACTTCTTGACACCTGAGCTCCACTGATGACTGGGGATGGGAATGCGGAGTTTTAATTAAATTGTTGCATTTGGCTTTCCAGTCTAAAGTCTCCAGCAAAATATTCACCGCTCTTTTCTTTGTTTTATCTTGGCCACTGGTGTCATCTGGGCGTTTATGAACTTTGATCGGTGCAAATACCAACCCTGTGCCCTATACTACACTCTCCCCAACCTTTACCTGATGTTGGGTGCATGCTCAGCTCCTTGTTTATTTATCAAACTTACCTAGTCTTGAATTGAATCAGTTGCAATAGTTGTTGCAATGAGAAAGAAAAGTGTTAAACTATCCAAAATGGCTAATTAATTATAGAACTTTTTATATTAACTAGCGTGTGCATTGGTAAACATGGGAAAATATTTTTGACCTACTAGTTTATGAGAAAATCTAAAATACTTAATTCATAACATTTGTTATTAAACCTGAGCAATTCCAGGTAATACCACTATCTAAAAGTAAATGAGGCTGGTTGACCTTGGGACAAATATACCACACAAAGTTTTTTTAGCCTGTGATGGTTTCAAACCTGTGTCAATTAAAACCTAATCCAGAGTGAAGCAGGAACCAACTTGCTATATTTTTACTCCTCATAATACCACTATCAATATATAATATATAATCTAATTTAATCATTTCAAATCATCTGTTTAATAAACCTGAGCAACACTGGGTAACACCACTATATAAACTTAAAATAATGATTAAAATCATCTGTTAAGCTATAAGCACCATACTGAAGCATGGGTACCTGAATGCTAGTTTTTAACCAAATTTGAAATAGGAGGAGGTTCTCAATTTGACCTGTATAGTTTTTTTCTATGTTTGTTTGCGCATAACTCTGAGATTATTAGACTATTTTTAATGATCTCTTAAAAAAGGATGATCCCACTTAGGTCCCAATCTAATTTTATAAGGACTGGTCCAGTATCTGACCAGTAATTTATTATCTATAGTAAATTTTTCTGAAGTGATGGTAGTTAATTGTGAGTCCAGTTTTTTGCCGGATAAACTTAATTCTGACATTGAAATTTAATACCTTAAATCAATTTTTTATTATTCTTTAAATTAAGATTTATAAAGTTGATGGTGGTCAATTGTGAGTCTAGTATATTGGTAGATAAACATCAATAAGTTCACAGTAATTAACCCTATCAACTTAATAAGTAAACAACAAACTGCATAGTAAACCATTGAATCTGTTAATCAACTAAAAGCCACAAATCACTCAACCAAAACTAATGAACTCATTGCATCAACCAATCACTAACTGTATACAGAAACCAATGACTATTAAAATAACCAAATAATCACCAACTGCTTACTAAAACCTATGTGCCTAATGAAGCAATTAAATTTCCATCTGCTTACTCAAATTCATTAAGCCTATCAATTTGATTAATAAAAACAAACTACTCATCTTAAATGATATAAAGATTACCATTATACTTTATATATCATTGTTATATTCTATATATGCCTTTTTTATCTTTTTATAATTAAGAAAATGAAACATCCTAAGATGGTTCCCATTATAAATAGTTATTTTGTAACAAATTGGGTTCCCAAGGCCCTATTTGCCACCTCATCATATGCAAGCTTATTCTATAAGATAGTTAACTTGATCTCTCAACATCAGGGTTTTTATGGCATACAAATTCCCATTTAAATGTCCAATAGCACAGTCAAATTCTGCCGCATTTAGGGGCCCAGGTATCACCTGTGGGATGATATGATGATACACAAAATACGCTGACCCACCTGGCCAGGTTATGGCAGAATCCAAACTTGCCTCCCCTGTTACCTGTCAGCATTAATTGGCTGCACAAGATTACTGAAACTTCATCATGAATCTTTCAAGTTGTGAACTGCCCTCCATGGCACATTAAAATTTTGAATGCTTCTTTCTAACCCTGATTTATCATGATCAAGGTCCCCAAAGAATGAACTTAAATTAATAATTTAATTTTATTTGAGATATTTTGACCAGGGATGGACATTACTGATACTCAAAGAGCAAAAGAACCAAACAAATGAACAAATAGAATTATAAAATCAAAATAAAAAACCTCCAACCAGGTGGAAAGCAGAATATTACTAACCTATCATGGCATAGGGTGAGGAGGGTCAGGCAGTTCTTATGCAGACATATTCTTCATGACAAAATCATTATAATTGTAGAAATGGACTAAAGTGGAGAGCCAGGGTGTTAGGGCATCAGTGTGGTGTGGGTGGATGATGGTATAAAATGAGTTCTCTTTTTCATCCTCAAGATCAGCATGGTAGACAACCTCAACAAATTTTGCTAAGTGATATTCAGCTTGAATGCATGCATTGAAGAGTTGGTCAAAATTGGATATATTTTGCTGGGTGATCTTAGAAGTTGGGTTGAATTCTGCTAGATTTGCCGTATGTATGACAGCGGCTTCAGCATCATTGAATAATTTAGTGATTTTGCTTCAGGGAACTTAGGGGGTAGTAGAGTGTGGCCAGTCCTAGTTTGTATTGAGCCACTGATTGGGCCACTGCTTTGCGTAGGTTTGGGCAATGGGGAGAGGTAAATTAATAAATTTATACCAGCATTAAATATAAGTGAATGAGCTTTTCTTTTATAAGGAGACCAATATAATATAGAATTTCTAAATGAGGGAAGGGAAACACACCCTCACTTGATAAATAGTAGCACTGTAAGAGCTATGAGAATTAATAATAAAGCAAGAAGTCCAAGGCTGGACAAATGCCAGCATCCTGATCTTCATCCACTAATGGATTGAGGGAACCTAATCTATTGAAAGCTGCCATAAAAATGGTATTTTTATTTAAAACAATCCCAACACATATTGTCTCACCAACTAAGTCAAGTTTAGAAAATTGGGATTGTAACTGTCATTGTAGCAGATTTCCTAAGTCCCAACCTTAGAAAATCCATGTACAATCACCAATTATTATATATTTGTACCAAGTTTAGGTATTTTTAGTATATTTGTTTATCTGATATTATATCTAATATATAATGATGTTTTTATATAGAAATAGTGATCTTTTAATAAAATTATATAAAGATAGTAATTTTTTAAAAAATGGGGAAAAGAACTAACTTTGAAAATATAATAAAATTTCTTCATAAAAAAAGAACTACATTTAAAAAATATACTAAAAAGTATAAAATAATTATTAAAAGTATAAATAATCAATAAAAACCTTTTAAAGTTGGTATCTTATTTTAAACTGACTTATAGAATTTTTCTCACAAATAAAAATGAGAGATTATATTGGAGTAGGTCTAAGTGTAAACTATAAGCAGCTAAGAATATATAGTGCTGAGTATATATATTACAAATAGCTTTTATAAGTCAGTATAAATATGGTGCCACCTTCAAAAAGATTTTATTGATTAAGTATACTCTTACCAATTATTTCATACTTTTATTTGTATTTTTTGAAGGTGGTTTATTTTTTCCTAAAAAATTAATAATAATTTTCTCTATGTAAGCAAAGCTGCAGGTGAACTCTAGTAGTTAATTAAGTTATACTTATTTTAGTAATTACTTTCTAATTATTTATAGCCTACTGACTTCTTATCCGATTTTACTATATGACTTTATATAGTTATAAAAATTTCTTATAGAAGGATAATATTTTTATGTAAATGAAGCTTCAAATGAACTCTAGTATATATAAACAACATATGATTTAAATCAACATTATTAGCTTATCTTAATAAGCTGTTCTGGTATAAAATTTATATAAATTCTTTAAAAACTATATCATGAATTGAATAATGATAAGAGGGGAGGGTGAAATTATGTTTATCCTGGTCAGAACATGTTTTAAACCTGTTATAGCTTTTTTTAGTACTAGATGGTCCCCTGTTATAGCTTTTTTACCCATCATAACTTGTGATTACAGATATGTACAACTACATCTGGTGAGAAAGATATAAATGAAATAGTATGGGCCAAATATCTGGTTTTACCTTGAATAGATTAACTAAGCACCATTTACTCAAATGAAAATAAATTGAGCATCTTGGTATCAATACTATTACTATAGAATGGGGAGTTGACTGGCTTATTAATCCAAGGTAAATATTGGTTTTAAATAAATTCAAGGTTAATAAAATCAGCTGTGAGTGGATCAAAATAAGCTGAGCTTTAATACCAGTTTAGAAGGCGAGCATCTCAAGATGCACCAAATGAGAAAAGGTTTGTGGGCCTAGAGTCGAAGTATCCAGTCAATATTTATTTTATTTGAGGTAGGCTGACCTGGGGATGATACCACACCAACTAAGGGAAATCGAATGAATGGGAAAGGAGGATAAAATCTGGAAAAACCTCCACGTGCAGCGTATGATAGGCCAGGAACTCCATGGACCACCTTTGCTATTCGCTATCTCGGTTTGGGGCATTGGTGCACAACACCAACACAGTCATAATTGTCCCCTACCCAAAGTTCCAGTACCAGAATCGAACTTGGGGAGGCAGTGGTAGAGGTCCCTACTCTACCACTTGGGTATCCTCCCCCAGTCAGAATATTTAGCCACCGTGGATAAGGTACGGTAGATGGTCTCAAAATAAACCAATCACAATCAAGTGGGTTTAGTTAATACACTCGGAGGACGACAAAGTTGAAATCGAGATCAAGATCGGGGGACTGGGCAAAGTTCGATCTGCGTAGAGTAGTGTTGTAGCTTTAACAAAGTAAATCGAGTGAACCTGGGCCCTTCATCGAAGCTTATGAGAATCTCAGTATCTTAAGGCAAGGTTGGCCAGAACGATATCCAATAACTTTTGCTACCAAGTATCTAACTGGACAAGATATAATACAAAGTCATCACTAATTTTTTGAAACTCGCCCAAACAGGGTGGGCCACATTAATCCCAAATCTCAATAAAGAATCAGTGTAGCCACTCAAAGCTGCGACCCAATCATCACCACATATCACATGAACCACCCTCATGACAAACGCATGGGAGGTGTGACGCCCACACTTTATAATTATACATCCCCTAGTGCCAAGTTTATACCAACTCCCGAAGAAATCCCCAGAACGCGACTGAGTAAGGATGGGACACGCATCATCCTAAGACGCAAGGGTAGGCCTCACGTATCGAGCGCATGTCTCCAATGCCGCAACTCTCATCTCGCGTGTGACAGTAAGAGTCCCTTGTTTCCAGTTGATTAAAAAATAGAAAATCGCCCGTGTAACCGTTGTCAGGCAACCGGGAGATCCGATGATTGCCACGATATTCAGCACAAGAAGCGCGGACGACCCAAAACAAACCCATCTAGCAGCGCCACAAACTCTTCCCTTTTATCGCGCATGGACGTGGCAGGAAATGGTGCTCTAGAACCAGTGTACCCCACATCCCATTGTCATAGGCTTTCTCGCAATAAGCGCCTCTCCCCACTTCTTCCTTTGTTTGAGCCTAAGCATGACCCTCGCAGCTTTCTAAACCTGCTGCATCCTAGGATAGCGCCTTCATCGCCCACGCATATGCCCTCTCTTGTGCTAACGCTGAATGCTGCCGCCCGATGTCAACAGTTGGTGGATCTTAAAAGGTTTATTGGAATCGACACTGACCAGTTAGCTCGCACATCGTTGTATGAATTTATTCATCCCAATGATCACGCGAAGCTAACCGAGGCCCTCCAAACTATAGCCTCTCGCCGTATAACCGCCAATTCCACTCCCACTTCTCAGGTTCGTGTGCATATGCTGGGCAACAATGGTTACCACGAGCTGGTAGACATGAAGATAACTCCTGGGCTAGAAAAAGAGTCCATGGTGTGCGAGATCACAAAGTTTGATCTGGATGCCCTTCTTCGCCAGGCTCCTCCTGGCGATATCAGTCTATTTCTCTAACTTGACTACCCACTCGCACTGTATATTCGTTCCATTATAAACTTAAACTATACGTTTTACTCGGTTTCTTTCAGGGGATATATTCCTCTTTATGAGTGGAATCAACGGCCTCATTTAAAATTTTACAAATCAATAATCTGCTAGGCTGTGCCCAAAATAGCCCCAACCTTTAAACATAGATGCCATTATGGTGAACTCACCAGAATAGTAGGGCTGAAGGACATTGAAATTAAATTTTATATTAGTTACAAAGAATGAAACGCCTTCTATAAATCAGATTATATTGAGAGGTTGGCATGTTTTTGATTTTTAACCGACTTTGAAAAAGAAGGTTCTCAATTCGACCTGTAGGTATGTTTTTTTGGTTTTTTTTCTGTTTGTTCGCGCATAACTCTGAAAATACTGGACCGATTTGGATGATCATCTCCAAAAATCGATGATGCTCCAACTTAGGTCCCATTTTAATTTGTAAGTATTGGACAAGTATCTGCCTATTAATTTAGTAGATATATCAAAATGGACTCGGAAGCGATGGGTACTTATGGGACTAATACAACATCGGATAAACTTTTTTCCGGCATCGGTGAAGTGATAGCTTCGTTGCACATTTGATGTCCTATGGCTGGGAGGTATATTCAAAATTCAGTCAGTATGAGCTCACAGCGGGATGAGCTTAAATCATTATAGATGGCTATCATTTTTGCATAAGTTGACCAATAAAATCATCTAAATTTAATAAAATAAATTATTTTAGATAAAAATCAATAAATTTACATAGATTGACTAACAAAAGCAACCAAATCTAATAAAGTGAATTACTGTAGATGGTAATCAGTAAATTCAGCATATGTTGACCAATAAAATCATCTAAATTTGATAAAATGAAGTATTATAGATGGTGATCAGTAAATTTAGTATAATTTGACTAAAAAATCAATTAAATTTAATAAAATGAATTATTATTATATTTGTTTATAAGATACTATATATAATGGATATAAAAGGGTGGTTAGCCGAGCGGGTAAGACTGCCTCCACCCCTAGTTCAGGTTCTGATTTCGAAACCTGTACTGGCTAGAAAACATTCTCTGTTTGGTATATTTGTCCCAAGATCGACCCACCTCGAATATTTTTTTATATATAATAGATATACAATAGTTTTAATTTTATAGAGAAATAGTTAGGGGCAAAAACAATATATAGAGCTAGTAATTTTTAATAAAAGTAGGAAAAAGAGCCACTTTTAAAAATGCACTAATTTTTTGAGGGGAAAAGAGCTGGGGTAAAGTTTTTTTGGGAAAAAAGAACCTCCTTTAAAAAAGCTCTAAAAAGTATAAAATAATTGAGAAATTAAGCCTACTCAATAAACCCTTTTTTGAAGTTGGCACCATATTTTAACAGATCTAATAGTTATTTATAAGTTATATACTCAGTACTATTTATTCTAAGTTGCTTATGGTTTACACTTGGACACAATCCAGATATAAGATATAATGTGTATTTATGAGCAAAATTCTATAATTCAGTTTAAATTATGGCGCCAACTTCAAAAGGGTTTTACTGAGTAGGCTTAATTTCTCAATTATTTTATACTTTTTAGAGCTTTTTTAAAGGAGGTTCTTTTTCCAAAAATTTTTTAAATCAACTCATCCTCTGGACAAATCAAATCCTATCTCCAAGACCCTCTAATATTGGCGCTAAGGTGTGCCATTGATTGGGATCTGACAATATAGGGTTTTACAGGCCAATTCACATCTATTATAGGCCAATTCATATATTTTCCATTGATTTTCAAAAAAATAGCAAAGAAAAATATATGAATTGGCCTGTAACAGAAGCAAAAATCAATGGGAAATATATGAATTGGCCTGTAAACCCCATAACTGAATAAAATATCTACCTTTATAGGTGCCTATTAAATTTAAGTGGCTCCAGTAAACAAGGATTGGTAGCAATCAGTGAAAATCCTTTATTATGTAGCATCTATTGTTAGCTAATTATTAAATTTTTGGTAGTCATGTATTGTCCTGAAGATACCTATTTTCAGATAGACTTTTTAATCTTAGCAATATCAGATTGAGATAAAATAGTAAGATTGTGATCTTTGTGCAGTGCATTAGGTTAAGAGTACAAATGCTACTGTGCAGCTTCTAGTGGCGTATCCAGATTTGGGCACTTGTTGATAGAAGTTAACAGAAAAAAGATGAAGAAATTTTCTATGATTTTATCTAGATCTTGAGAAAACTGGTACCTGTCATACAAAAAGTTATTTCAGCTACCTTAACAGAGGTAAAAGATCTTGCAAGCTTTGTATTTTGAGAACTCCTGATTAATACTATAAAAAAGCAAACCAAACCTATTTTAGATCATAGTATACTACTTATTTCATTAGCTCTAATCCAAAACCAAATATAGCTAAAGAGTGTTAGCAACTAAACCATTGATACTTGTTGGGATAGGGTAGCTTAGGGTAATAGTTCCTCCAAAGCATATCAAAATGGATGGGATAAAATGTCCCACAGAGAGTAGACAGTGTGTAGAGCTGAGAATTTTAAACATAGGGGTTGGTAAATTTCTATAAGCTTTGAAATAGGTGATGAGGGACCTATTGTACTAAAACTGGTGATTGTGAAGTTGATGGCCAGAGAGGAACTTTTTAAACGGAGGCTCTAGAAATAAGTAAAATCAAGAAGGAACTGGAAGAAAAAATGTAACTTTATTTAGTAAAAGGAGCGGATATTTATAGGCTGTGTTTTCATCCTAGTTCTTTCAGGGTAACAATGTCCTCCACTGGCAAGATCTTCAGCACCCTGATGTTGATCAGGGGGAGTTGATGGCAGGCTTTTCTTTGACAAGTTGATAAGAAGATGAAAAATAATGCTCCATTGAGGTGAGAGAAAATTTTGGAGAGTTCGGAGGTAGGGAAATTAGAGTGGGGCTGAGTGGAAGCAGGTCAAATCCCAACAACTACCCCTCAAGATCTTGCTGAGGGGGATGGTACTTGTGCAGAAAATGGCTATGGATGCAATTAACTACAGTGCCAGTACCAGTAGCAGCAATAGAGTATTCAGGCCCCCTATGGTATATCACCTGATAAGGACCAGACCAAGTGGTGGCAAGCTTGTGGTTCCTACCCCCAGGGCAAAGGTGGTAGAATAAGACTAAATCTCCTAAAGAGTATTCAGGGAGCGTAGGTAGGTGCTCATTGGCTTGAACCACTTCTCTAAAATTGGTAGTTTTTATAGATCTTATTAGCCATAGCTTGGAGACATATGATCTCATCAGTTAACTGTCACAGGGTAAGCTCTACATTGCTTATATTAGCTGATTTGATGATAGGATGAAGGCTGGAAGGCAAAAGCAGCTCTCACCCAAATAGGGCTTGGAAAGGGGACATCTTTTTTTTAGTACTAGATGGTCTGGAAAGGGGACATCTTAACTATCCTGTGATAGCTAACTCAATAAGCCAATAAGGTGCTGAGGAAAAAATAATTCCAATGCACAGAGTCTGAAGCGGCCAACTTTTGTAGAATATAAATTAAGGTACCATTAGCACGCTCTACTACGCCATTGTTGGTGGGGTAATATGGTGTAGTGAAAAGGTGCTTTATACCTAGCAAAGAAGTTAATTCCTGAACTATAGAAGAGATAAAATTCGTGCCATTGTCTGATAAAAGTATCCAGAGGCAACCGTGATGGGAGAATACTTGTTGGTACAGGAAGGGGGCAGTAGCTCTAGCAGTAGCATGAGGGACTGAAGTGGCCTCAACACACTTTGTTAGGTGATTAAAGGTAAGGATAATATAGCGATGGCCATAGACAGCCACAGGCAATGGTCCTACAACATCAATGTTAACAGTATCAAAAGGGGCCCCAGGTGCTACAAGCTTGAATTTAAAGCGTGGATTGGACTTGTCCTGGGAATGGCAGGTTAAGCAACTTTCCAAAACATAACGAACTGACTCAGCCATAATCTCCCAGTAGCCTTTGGTTTTTAGCCACTAAAGAATTTTCTTTATAGCCCCATGCCCAAGGGTTTTATGGGCCTTCATGATAGTTTCAGTACAAAGCAAAGGGCGGAGATAGGGCAAAAAAGAGGTGCCAACCTGTTTTACTAAAACTATATTGATAACTTTAGTGTTAGCAGCCATCTTATTCAATTGTGTTTGAACATCTGGATTTTCTTGAGGCCACAATATAGGGTGAGGGAGAAGCTCAAAAAAGTCAATCCTTTTCAGAAATAGTTGCATATAAAATAGGGAGGTGGGATAACCCATCCACATTTTGATGAATGGCGCCAGCTCTGTGAACTATAGAAAAATTATTATTTTAAAGCCTGAGGGCCCAGCGAGCTAACCTCCCATTGGGATCTTTCATTTGACAAAGCCAACAGAGGGAGGAATGATTGGTAACAATTGAGAAATGTTTACCATACATATAGGGGTGGAAGTGTTTTATAGCAAGTAAACTGCCAGGCACACAAGTTCAATTACTGAGTAATTCTGCTCTGCCTTGGTTAACGTCTTTCTAAACATAGCAACCAGGTGGTCAACTTGGTCTTTGTCTAACTGGCAAAGGATAGCGCCCACAGCAGTGTCACTAGAATCAGTGAATAGAACAAAAGGTTGCTCAAAGTTAGGATGTATTAAGATAGGGGCTGATGACAAGGCGGTGCATAGGGAATCAAAGGACTTTTGCTGTTCAGGGCCCCAAAAGAAGGGCACATTTTTGTGTAGGAGTTTGACTAAGGGCTCAGCAAGGTTAGCGAAGTGAGAGATAAACTGATGGTAGTAGCCCACCATTCCCAGAAAGACTTGGATGTCTCATAAATTCTTTGGACCGAGAATACACTTGATGGCAGAGACCTTATCTGGGATGAAGAGGATACCTTGCCGCGTCACCTTGTGTCCTAGAAATTCCATTTCTCATTAAAAAAATTACATTTAGAAGGTTTTAGTTTCAAGAAGGCCTCCCATAGCTTCTGGAATACCTTTCAATGATGATTGAGATGTGCAGTAAAAGTTTGTGAGAAGACAGTGACATCATTGAGGTATACTAACACACACATGAGTTTAAGGTCCCCAAACAACAGGTCCATAGCCTCTTGGAAGGTGGCAGGGGCGTTGCATACCCCCTGCAGCATATGGATGGGCTCAAATAACCCCTCATGAGAGACAAAGGCACACTTGGCAAAATCATCAATGGAAAGATCAATCTGCCAGTAGCCATTGGCCAGGTCATTGCAGAAAAATATTGTGAGCCATAAAAGGATTGCAAGGAGTCGTCAATGCAGGGCAAAGGGTAGCTGTCTGTCAGGAGGACAGCAAGTAGGAATTAGACTGGCCTGCCAGCCCAGATGCCAGCGCATCCAAGTGGCAAACCATAATGCCAGAGGCTCTGCTGTTGATATGATGAATATGGAACTGGAAGGGAGCTTAATTCTCAACAGATAAAAATGGGATTTTGGGGGAAGTTGTTTTTATTGGAAAATCTAAGGAAGGATAATCAACCAACAATTTTCTCAGTGCAATGTGCCTGATTAAACAGTCGTCAATTTTGAGGGAAAACAAGCTGGGATCAGGTTCCACAAGTTTGACCTAAGCGGCAAATTATTTGGGAAATGGGAAGGTTAGTTCCCTGGGAACTGACATCGCAAAATTTGGCGGCAGGCTGAGTTGCAGTCAATTCAACCTAAGCGGTGAACTATTCAGGAACGAGCGGGTTAGTTCCCTGAGGACCAACATTGCAAAATTCAGTGGCAGGCAAGTTGCAGTTGGTTTGACCAAAGTGGTGAACTATTCAGAAATGGGCAGGTTAGTTCCCTGGGGACTGACATTGCAAAATTTGGTGGCAGGCAGAGTTGCAGTCAGTTTGAACTAAGCGGTGAACTATTCAGAAATGGGTGGGTTAGTTCCCTGGGGTCTGACATCACAAAATTTGGTGGCAGGCTGAGTTGCGGTCAGTAGCATTGCATCAGGCGCAACGCCTGATTTGCTGGCAGGAATCTGCCCATTGGGGGTGACACCTGATGGATTTGGGAGGGGTTCTTTTTCAATCATGTAAACTGAATCACAAATGTTAAGCATTCTGGCTGATAGCTCAATCTTCATACTTTTTGACCATTTGAAATCTGATTTTTGGGCTGATTGCTACTCAAATTAGTTGCGATCAATTCCATTTTGATGATCTCAGTGCAGATTTTACTGATTCCTCATAACAATTCTTCCAAGGAGAGTGTGGATACTGGAAATGGGATCTGAAGCGGAAGGGCTATTACCCAGTGCTCTTCTACCACATGAGCGAGATCGCCCTGTGTAATGAGGGGTATGGCCATCCTCTTTGGTAATTTTTTTCTTGGGAATGAAAAGATGACCTGATTGACGCCCAGAGGACGTTCACTGGGACTTACACTGTCCTTATGCATAGTAGAATCCAAACATCAATAGTCCATAACAACATGGTGGCTCCCATCCTTCTTTCTAATCAACAGGAGAGGGGAAAACCAGGGACTACGCAATGGTTGAAGGAGGCCATCATTGAGCAATTGCTTTAATTTGATGGTAACCTGGGCTTCTTCAATTTTTTTTTCAATAGGGTCAAGAGCAAAAAGGAGCAGTATCTTCAGTATTGACCTGGTGTTGTACGCCTTGCATATGGCTGTAATTGTGGGGCCAGAGGAGAAAATATTTAAATACTCATCAATCAAAGCTTCAGTAGCCACTTTTTGCTCAGCTGAAAAATTAGAACAATTTGTACAGGCACTGCAGCAATGACAGGGGGCTCCTCTAAACCAAAATCATGAAGGGTCCCAACGCCATGAATTTTCATCACCTGGTCATAAGGCAAGAGGAGGACGTAAATAATAGGTTTATTCAGCTCAATGATTTAGGAGACTGGGAGAAGTTGGCTAGATGAACAGTGACAGTGCCTTGGTAAGCAGGATCTAAAACTCCTGGACAGGGGAGCTTCAAATACAGAGGGGTTAGATAAACTAGAAATCTTGAGCAATTGATCAGGAGGGGGACCAACTGGATCCCAGTGTCCACCAGGATTTGGGCCTGCGGAGGTATGGTAATGACTTGGTGAGAATGTAAAGGCATCCCCTCCTCAGCCTCAACCATGAGAGGGGGGCAACTTAACTTTGGACCCTAACACATGATATTCTAAATGCTCAACTGAAGCAGGAGACTCAAGCAGGCATATCCTCAACTTCCGCTTCCCTTTTTCCCTAAGAGCAGAAGTTAAAAGTAATTAGACATGGTATCCAAATATAGAAATAAAGTTATTCTTAAATTTAATAATATCAGCATGTTCTATAAGGAACCCAGTGCTTAATAGGAGGTCGTAGCTATTATTATCCAGGGCTACAGCAGGGATAGAGAGCTGTAGGCTACCTAGCTTTAAGGGCAAGTGGGAGTAAGCATCTATAGCTCAATCATATGCAGTACTGGCTGTCCCATATTTAAAGAATGGTTAAGATCAGGCAAATCTTAATTTTTAATTAGTTGAGAAGAAATGATGTCAATTGGAGAGCCATAGTCAACAATAGTGAGAACCTTCATCTTGTGGACCACTGCTTCAGTTTGGGTTACCATCACTCCCCACTGGGATGGGATAGAATATATAGCTGCAGGGGCAGGCTTAGAAAGAGGATGAAAAGAAATATTGCTAGGTTTATTATCAATGGAAGGCTCAATAGGGGTTTCCTCTTCAGGAGCACTAGGGCCTACAAGGTCAGCGGAAATAGTATAAACTGATTGTTTATGAGGTGTAGTAAAGTCATCAGCATAGGGAGCCTCTCGCCCTATGCTGATCCCTCTTTTGCTTTTTCTTCAGCCATTTTTGTCCAACAATGCTGAATGGTGTGGTTGCAACAGCCACAGTAGTGCAGTTGGATCAAGCTCAATTTTTTCATACTCATTGTTGTTCACTACATGAATTTGAGGATGTGAGGCTGAAGCAGAAGCAGGAGCGGCAGTAACTACAGAAGCGGGAATTTCAAGAAGGGCCTCCTTAATATCTAAAATAGAAGTAAAGTTTCATTTCACTAAAGTCATGTGAAGATGGAGATGCGGGTTGAACTCTAAAGCGGACAGGATGGCAACAACGGCGTCATTGAGTGTGAGGAAGTTATTAGTTACCAACGTTTGAGCCTCAGCTTAGAATCAAGCAGCAAACTCTGCGGGAATTCTCCACGTCTTAACTTAATACTCATAAAGGCCTATTTCTGATTTGCCAAGGTGAGTCCACTGCCAAATTATTTAATAAGCGCGGCCTTCACCTCAGCCCAAGTACTGAATTGCATGAGGTGGGGTACTATGATTTCTTGAGCGGATCTACTAAGGCAAGCGGGTAAGTATTTAACTATTTGTCAATCAAGAGCTTCCTCCATTGAGCTCTCTAAAATATATAGAAATGAAGCAATACTTCCTTCCCCCAGGGCGAGCTTGTCTTTAAAAGAAGGTTTAACCGTAGTTCCCATGTAAGCTGAAATAACATTAACGCTCACTGGGCTAATT
Organism: Massospora cicadina; assembly: GCA_022478985.1. Classification (NCBI taxonomy): domain Eukaryota; kingdom Fungi; phylum Entomophthoromycota; class Entomophthoromycetes; order Entomophthorales; family Entomophthoraceae; genus Massospora; species Massospora cicadina. The sequence continues at coordinate 111,974 of JAKSZP010015841.1, read as the reverse complement.
TGATTAATTTTGGATAGCTCTGATTTGGAAGGAGGCACAGGATTTCGATTTAAATCAACTTGTTGTCAATAACTGTTCAAAATCGTCTCAAATAGCTCCAATTTGGGCAATAGGGAATCAGTAGATGCTTTTTGTTAAAACTCATTGTGTAATGATTCCATTTTAACACGTTTATTTTTATATTAAGGATTAACGTACATGATTATCTTGCTCCAAACTAATAATTTTTTCTTTTGATGAGTTAAATTGGCAGTGAGGGAATTGTAAAGATGGTAACTGTTGTATAACCCTTCCTTAATCACATTGACAGTAAGGTTTGGATCAATAGGTTCTCCAGAGTGATATAGCCAATAGCTTTGAGCAATAATTTCAAGGTCTTGTTCAAGAGTAAGAAGGCGGCTGTTTAAGGAAGGTTCCTCTGGAGGGGAATGTAAATGCACAGTCAGACCTGGGGGACCAGGAGGACCAGGATGCCCATAGCCAGGGGGGCCTGTTGGCCAAGGTGGCCCTTCACCTCCATCATGACCAGGGGGCCCCATCACCCCCATGGGGCCAGCTGATCCCCACTCCCCCGGGGGCCTGGAGGACCCACAGGGCCAGAAGGCCCTGGAATTTCAGGAACGCCTGAGACATTAAACGCTGGTTGGATTGCTGATTCAATATGGTTCATTCATTTTAAAGTTTGTTTGGTAAAAGCATTATATCTGCTGGCGAGATTGGTAATGGCTTGTTGCAACTGACACTTGATAATTGTGGTGGTCTCAGTAAATTGGGTAGCTACTTCCTCATGAAGCAGGCTAGCCACTCCTATGTCCAGTTGGGAGAGTTGGTTTTGAATAGAGAAAGGTGGTTGCAATTTTCAAAAATGGCCTCAAAGTTACCCTTATGACCAAAGAAGCCAAGTTGTAGAATTCTAAATGATAGAAGTGTAATTCTTGGACAAGGTAAACTGTCTCAAGATTTCCTGATGGTAGATCATCATCATTTAAACTAAATGATGAATGGCTGGGTGCGCAAACTATCACAAGTATCGCTCCATGTGAGATACTTCTACCTTGGAGCCAGGTAAGGTGGTGGATTTATATAGATCTTGTATATTATCAGGAACTGCAGAGGTTTGGTTATGATAGGAGAAATCTCTGGGGAAAAGAGCACCTAAAAGTAATCAATTAATAGTATCAGCAGCACTTGTAGGCTGATAACAATAGTTCTGGGATTCAATGGTTGGAATAGAAATATCAAGCATAGCTTGGAAATGCATAATATTCGGTTTGTTGATATCAGGGTCACAGTTTTCACTGGAAATTACCCATTGAGTGACGCTGGATATTTTAGTAAGTGTCCAAGTAGAGCCTAGATGGGAATCATCTATTGTGAATATATTTATACACCAGGTAGCTCAGGAGAGTGCCTGGCAGAAAGCACCAATTATTTTATTGGGATAGGGTAGCTGAGGGTAATAGTTCTCCAAAGCATATCAAAATGGATAGGATAAAAAGTCCCGCAGAGAGTAGATAATGGGGAGAGCCGGGAATCCTAAACATAGGGGTTGGTAAATTGCTATAAGCTTTGAAATAGATGATGAGGGACCTATTGTACCACAACTGGTGATCAAGAAGTTGATGGCCGGAGAGGAGATTGCTAAACAGAGGCTCTAGAAATAAGCAAAATCAAGAATGAACTGGAAGGAAAAACGTAACTTTATTTAGTGAAAGGAGAAGATATTTATAGGCTGTGTTTTCATCCTTGTTCTTTCAGGGTAACGACGTCCTCCACCAGCAAGATCTTAAGCACCCTGACGTTGATCATGGGGGAGTTAATGGCAGGCTTTCCTTTGACAAGTTGATTAGAAGACGGAAAATAATGCTCCATTGAAGTGAGAGGAAATTTTGGAGAGGTATCAGAGGTAGGGAAATTAGAGCGGGGCTGAATGGAAGTATGTTGAATTCCAACAATACTTTAATTTGTTGGCTTTAAGTAGCCCATCTAGTGGACTGCAGATACCAGTTATCTCATCAACCCAAAAAACCATATGATCTTATAAACTTTCAAGAGAAGATTTTTAAAATATTTTAACCTGCAATTATAATAGTAAAGATATTAAAGCTTAAACACCACATCCTAAAAATCTAGTGATATGTAAACCTAGGGTCTATATCCCTAATCCTTTGTAAATACTGTAGATAATATCTTTGCAATCTTTTTCTTTCTCGTAACAATCATTTTAGTTACTATAATTTGATCAAAAAGCAAATTTGGATAATCACACATAGGAAAAATGGGCGACTCTATCAATATAATAATACAACATGGGCGAGCGTCATGGCGAGCGGTGTGCTTAATGGTGTAACTAAGGGCAAGAAACGCCCTGGAGGGGGACCAGGAACCCAATCAACAAAGAAACTTCAAACTCAGACATCATCTGGGTTTATGGTATTAACTATAAAGCATGCGCAATATATGTACATTCAGTTCAACCAACCCTTGTCAAAGGTGGAGCATGGGACAGACTCTTCCTTGAGGATGAGTCACCAACCCTGTGGGAGAAAACATGTGAGGCACAGCCTCATTTTTCCCTCACGCGGTGTACATAGCCACCAACAACATGGGCTGCGGCTGGATTGATATTGGTTTCAAAACAGCCAATGAAGTTGATGCCACAGCAAAAGTCTGTGTGGAAATTGCCCTCCCTGAGGGCAAAAAAATTGTGTGCACCGCGTGCACCAGATGGAACAAAGCAAAAACTTTGTTCATCTCTTTTGAATCGCTCCCCACCAACCTTCCTCATAAGGTAATTGAGGAGGAGCTCTGCAAAGGTCTTGTGGCCTATGGAGAAATTCAGCAACTCAAATTACAGCAATTTTGCCTGATGCTCAACCTGTGCACAGGCAAAGCTATTTCCCGTAATCAACCCCTTCCCAGAAGTGGAAGAGGACTTATCCAGAATTCCCCACACTGCAGAATTTCACTTTGCAGATGGGGGCCAGTCAGCCACATTCTGATTTACATGGAATGCGCACCGCCCATTTGCAACCACTGTGGCTCACTGGGCCACAAGGAACACACATGCCCTGTGAAAGAGGGCTTAATGGAAAATGATTATTGTGAGGAAGCAATGGATGAAGATAATGAAAACTTCACCAAAATGGCTGATGGTCACCACCCATTCCGCTGGGGTGAAGATGGACTATACTCCATCGTGGACCCAGTTACAAGCAAACAATGTAAAGTGGCACAAAAAGCCTGCAAGGAAGCAGCGGCTGAAGCAGTGGCACACGCGGAGTCTGCCATTAACCCCAGACAAATTTTGAAGGATATTTCGGATATTCACTGAACCAACCAATCAGAACAATATGCCCAGGTTAAAAATTTTCACAGTAACCTGACTGAGTCACAAAGCGACATCAGTCATGCACATACTGAGGAACAATACAACTGCAATTTGGGTGAAAATATGGTGCACAATTCACCAAAGTCAAACCTCAAAAAAATAAAATCCAATCAACAATCCGCATCAAATCAACATGAGACCTGTGCAAACTTTCTTTTACCACTCAAAGTCACTTTTGAGCGATTTTAAATTTAAAGTTTTATTTATCCACAGCCATCTGCCCAAACCTATTCTTTGATGTCCTTGTCTCTGCCGCCTGCCACCCCAGTGTGGGGCAGCAGTGCACCCCACCTAGCGTTTTTCGCCCCACAGGCAAGCGCGTTTGGACGGGCTCAAACAGAACGCCCACTGCTTCCAACCGTTTTGTCTCCCCACGGGACTTAGCGCTCCACCTGGCGCGCGTCCACCCTTCTCGCCCTCATCCTCTCGCCCTCCCTCGCTCTGCCATTTGCTATTGCCTTAGAGTGGACTATGGGCGTTTGTTCCCATATGCCAATAAGGCAATTATTGACCTAGCCAATGAGGCCTTTGCGCCAGCTGGCTTTATAGACTTCCACCCTTTTAAGGGCTACTTTGACGTTAGGTTCCAATTTGAGGAGAATGCTGAAGCGGCAGCACAAACTCCTCTAATTTATAAAAAACCCCCATTCCCACAACCAGTACTCGCCTCCCTTCAGACACCACGCTGGTGGTATCCTTTGAAATCTCCCATCCCACCTTCCACCCCAGGTTTTGTATGACCAGTTGGTCGCAGGGCTCATGGCTTATGGCACTCAGCCCAACCTCATCTTTGCCATTCCATCTGGTGTGGAGCGGCCTTGCTGCTCCTCAGGCAACAGCCGCCATCATACCACACCATTCTACCATAGCCCAACAAATCCCACCCCGCGCTAGTGTGGCTGCAGCGCCTGATCATTTCTTTTGGGCTCAAGTTGATAATGGTAGGCAGATTTGTTCCCTCTGCTTTGGCCTCGACCATGCAAAAAGAGCATGCCCTCAGGCCAAGTCCGCTGCTGAAGCTTCTGAGCCCCCTCTGGAGGTTCAGTATGAGGCGCTTTGCTGCCCCCTCCCACCCTCCAATCTCGTTCAGTGGGCCCACATGGAAAATCAGCCCCCCCAAAACCTCCAGCCTCACTCTCCCACCTAAATCTACCCCAGCCAATCAGAGCAATGCTTGGACCACCATTGGCACCCAAGCAGCTGCCCATTCGCCCAATCCCACCCACCCAAATTCGAACGCCACTATTCCAGTAAACAAAATCCATGGGATCTATTGGCTGAAACTGACGAATAAGGTAATGTCCTCATTAGTAAGCATACAGGTCAACCTCTCTGCCAAGGCAATTATGGTCAGAAGAAATTTTTCCTTCCTGACTTTGATGAAACTCCTACCCCTCGCCATTTCATTCTCTTTGCCCAATACAGCCCCCTTCCAAAGTGATCACCAGCTCGCCTTGGCTGCGGTGGCCTCTCCTCACTTCCCAAAACTATGCACCGCGGTGGCCCAGTCAGTGGCTCAGCTCCAGCATATACTGCCCACCCTCTTCTTCCCCCCAACTTCCCTGAATCTCCCTGCAGTGACATCTCAAAACTATTTGATGATGCTGAAATTGCTGTTATGAATGTTGCAACGATTGCTTCATTCAACCCCTCAGCCAAAATCACCCACCACAGTATCTCCCTTTTCACCCAACTTCCTGAAGCCTGCAAAGAAGCTGAAGTTCTCCTCGCAGCTTTTGTTGAAACACTTTCCTGTCATTATCTTGATGCAGAAGAGGAAAACTCCTACTATGCTGACCTCAACCTCCACTATGCGGATGCCCCAACACCCTGGCTCTCTGCTCTGATCTGGTACTGTAACCAACATCCCATGATCAAGGTGGGTCTTTCTGAAAACCAACCCCCCAACCCCTCCTCACCCTCTGCCATGGTGGGTTAGCAGTTTCTGCTCCCCACCTGGTTAGTAGTTTTGTTTTGTTGTTTTAAGTGTTGTGTTTGGTACTGTCTATCCCCTGGTCGGCGTACCTCAAATAAATTGAAAACATGAGACCTGTGCAGGAAAGGTTGACACAAATGCAAAAAACTGCAATTCCCTTGAATCATTGGGTCAGATCAAGGGAACCAACAATGGCGTTGAAAGAGGTGGATTACAGATGCGGTGCATGGCCAAAATGAGCTGCAGTGGGATAGGACCAGAGGGCCCTCCCAACCGCTCCTGAGGCGCCGCAGGCACCTCAGTGTCAATAGGGACGCTAAACATCGCGGGAGCCAGGGCTCATATGTCCCAAGCCAAAAAGCTGGAATTCCTGCGAAAACCTCTTGTAGACATCTTGGCCATCCAAGAAACCCACTGTTTACAAGGGGAAGAAGGATCCTGGCCAACCAGGGTCACACCATCACAATTAATATGGACGTCTCACTGTGGGGTGATTGTCCAAAACAACAAAAAATTTAAAATTACAAATTTGTCATCACACTTACATGGTCGAGTCCTGGTAGCAACAATCACATGCCAAGAGGAAATAATTTTGACAGCATGTATCTATGCACTGTGCACTGAAACCAAGAGAAAACAATTTTTTGAAAACATCCCTACTCTCACCCTCCCACCAGATACCATTATGTTAGGCGATCTCAACTGCTGGGATAACCCCAATATGGATTGATGGCCTAATCCCAGGGGATACCCACCTGGACACATTGAATTCCGCACAATGAAGGCATCTCTTGGCTTACAGGATGCTCTCCCCCCAGTTCACCACTCCTTCCCCACATGATATAACCCAACATACACGAGGGAGCGCTCATATCAATGAGTTGCATTGACCACATCCTCGTCCCACAATCCCACCGCTCAAGAATCTCCAAATTACAACAAAAAAGATCAATTTTTCTGACCACCAATTGGTTACGGTGCAGTTAGTGCCAACCCAATCCCACACACAGGTGTCGCCTTGGAGAAAGCTTCACCCAGAAAATATAAAATTGCCCGAGATATCTGACTGGATCAAAAACGAGGCTACAAACCCAGAATTCATAGCCCCATTCACTTTGGATCCCATCAGAATATGGGAAAATTTCAAAAAGGATTTAATCAACAAAACCTGACATATTGCATCACATAAGTACACCGCGGACACAGCCACAATCAAGCGTACCTTGGAGGAACTAGAACACCTGGAGATAAATACTCTGAGATCTGGAGATAGCCCCAACTGGGGATGCAAATGGGCAGAAATATCTTCCTGACTTAACAATCTCATCTTCGAACACCAACACAGAATCAAAGTATTGAACAAAGTTAAGTTCATAAAGGAAGGTGAAACCTATTTGGCATACTTTTTCTGCCAATTCCACTCCCATGGAAACCAGCCTTTGTGCACACAGGTCTGCAAGACCAACGGCACCATGGCAACTGACCCTGAGGAAGTCAAGGCGGAAGTACACTGCTATTACACCAAATTATATCGCGAAATGCCAACAGATTCACAAAAAATTAAAGAATTTATACAAACTGCCAAGATACAAAGTACACCACCAAATTACAACATACTATCCCTAATTACATGAAAGGAGCTTTGGGAGACAATTCGCGGTGCACCACGTAGGAAATGCCCAGGGCCTGATGGGATACCCTATGAATTTTACAAAAAATATTTTCAACAAATCGCCCCCCTCCTATTGGCGTCAATGAACCAGAGCTTGTTGGAAACACGCCTATTACCAGGAGGCCATGAATCCTACGTTATAACCTTGTATAAAAAGGGTGACAAGTTGGACTTGGCCAACTGGCGCCCAATTGCACTCTCCAGCACTGACACAAAAATTCTAACAAAAATTTTAGCAGCTAGATTATGTGCAATTGCATCTGACGCCCTATCACCCAACTTGTTTGGGTTTATACCAGGGCATTCAATCTAGAACAACATTCACCCTGTTGCAAACATTTGCCAATCCAAAGCAACTGGTGCCCTGGTCTTCTTGGATCAGGAAAAGGCGTATGAATGTGTTAGCTGGCCATACCTAAAAGAATGTCTACATGCCTTCAAACTCCCACCAAGATTTGTAAAATGGGCGATGCTCCTAACAGAATCTGCAACTATGGCTGTATGCGGCCCTGGATTCCTAACAAACTAGATTAAACCACACAGAGGGCTCAAACAAGGGGATCCCCTCAGCCCACTGCTATACAATTTCAGCTTTGACCCACTCCTCTGAGTAACTGACTCACGTCTCATGGGGATAACTGCACAAGGACAACTAACAGTCAAGATACTGGCCTTTGCAGATGACTGCGTAGCAGGTATAGCAAACAATGAAGATGCCCAACAGCTGGAACGCACTCTATAGAAATACTCCAAGGTGAGAAATGCATCTCTCAACAAAAGGAAGACAGAAATCATCCTCTTAGGCAAATACACAAACAACTGGGCCACAACATCAGAACCTCATACCAACACACGAAGAAAAAACCCAATCATTTTATTCTTTGTATCACCTCCCACCACCACTCCTGTCTGACACCTTGGAATTTGGCTAGAATCAGGGGGATATGCTAATGAGACAATGGAAAGTAACCTGTTACAACGGGTATCCAAACGCGTCGCCTCTCTCAAGGGAAGAACCCCAGGATTAACAAAATGAGTATCAGTTGCTAATTCGCTCATCCTCCCAATACTGTGGTACCAGGCCCATGCGATCGCCTTCTCAACTACCTTTATAACTTCAATCCGTGCGCTTATCCAGGGCTGGCTGTGGCCCAGCTCTCACCCTCCTATATGGATGGAAACACTATTTGGCCCACGCTCAAGCGGAGGCATGGGACTAATAGATTCTGAGAGCCACGCCAATCATATCCTAGGTACCTGGATAAAGGAAGTCCTTGCTCCTAATCTCCTGTAACAACACTAATCCAGAGCAGCAAGGAATAACTTTGCACAGGCGCTCAAATTAACCAACCCACATAGTCCACCCAGACTACTTTCATACCTTGCCAAGCACCCTACTGCAACGGGTCCGCATGGAACCTCCCCTCATTTCAAACATATCCTCCGAACTATCCGCTGTATGGGATGGACCATAGAGAACATGGGTACTATACAGGGAAGGGGACGACCCAGCCCCCAATTCAAATTAAGAAACCCAGAAAACCACCCCCAGAGAGATATGCTCGCAACAACCCCAAACATAGCTAGGATAGAATACCTAGATATGTTGGAAATTCCCTATGATTTAACCACACAGAAGGCAATGTGGAAAATGACTCACCACCCACTCCTACAGCCAAGGATAAGAGCAAACGTCTGGCGCTGTCTGAGAAGGACCTATAGGATGGCGGACCGCTCCAACTCCCTCCACAAAACATGTGCAGTATGTGGAGGGGAGGGATCCCTACATCACCGCCTAGAAACATGCCCCCCAACCAAAGCTATATGGCAGGAAGTCGCATGCCTGCTTAAGATCCAAAATGAACAGGAATTATTGATATCAAAGAGCATCTTCGCGCTCCAGATTGAGTCACCAATCCCATCTACCCTCTGTTCCCTAATAATACCCATTGCAATGTGGACAATCCACACAATTGCATTAGATGCATTCAAGGGCACGGTCCCAACCATTCATGGGATTATTAACAGATTTCATGTCCACTTACTGGAGCACTTCCAAGCCTGGCTCTATGGATATAATGAGACCAAGGCAAAAAGCGCTTATAGAATCATGGTTCTCACTCTGGTTCCTCCACACAGACCCCTTCCTTCACACCTGCTCCATAGCAGGGGAAACCCCCTCGGAGTAGTGCACCAACCCCCCCATACCTGGCAGTCCCGCTGGCAACAGGGGTAACTTGAATACCCTGGGGTGCCCAATTTTATATTTGTTGGTTATTTACTTAGTTTTATGTATATTTGGTAATGTCCATCCCCTGGTCGGCTTACCTCAGTTAAATAAAATAAAATATCTTTGCAGAAATCTATTCTCTAGCCTCATATAGTCCTTCTGTCCTACTATCAAATTGAAGTGCCTTTGTCTCTAAGGTTGAACTATTTTAGATAAAACTAATAGCTATTATATGCTGCTAGATTCAATCTAGATAGCCATAGCGCATAGTATTAATAAAAAAGTTACTCACACTTCAAGATAACATTTACCATTATATTTAACCTATGAGTAGCTGTTGGGATTTTTGCCCATATTCCCAGCCTGCTAGATTACCTGGTGTCGCTAGGGGAAAATTCCCTAAGGTGAAGCGAATTGGAAATCAGTTGGCCCAAGTTTCAGAGGAACTACGTTCAGGGGATTTTGGGATATTCACCTGGTCATATCCGTCAGGGATTGATCTGGATGAATACCTAAGATCTCATTGGGCGGAGTGGATGACAAAATAGGGGCATCTGATAGTGATTAACTATCAGGTGTGACAATTGGGATCAGTCAGGTTTCATCACTGACTGATTGGGAATAAATAGTGAGTTGCAAGGTGAGTGATGCCACCTGCAACTAGCGAATTGATTGGATAATGAAGTGACCTACCATAACTGGGTAACTAGTCCCATTGCCTAAGCAGGTCGCTAGCCAAGTATGGTTGGTTTGCTTGGATTGAGAGGAAAACGTTAAAGACACGTTTTCTGACTCTTTATATTTTAGGTTTCAAGGATGTACAATGTTGGAATCTTAGCCAGGATGGGGAAGACAATTGCTGCTGAGACAAGGAAGGGTGATTCAATGGCAACAGCTGCCATTTTATCAAAGAGGTGTCAACTGAGGGTTAGACAGCCAAATCCCCTACTATATAATTCCCTAGGATTTACTATAATAAACACATTATTATTACTGACGTTATAATTATCAAAATTTATTATCTACAGTAATATTGTCAATTTGGTGTATAGTTAGACTATCAGCTTCTATTGTGTTGTTCTATCTCAAGGATATTATTGCAGAAGGCAATAATTGGAAGACTCTCAGAGAGAAGAGTAAAGATCTAAGCAGGGATCTAGATATGAAGGAGCCACAATCAGGGATAGCTGTTAACTGTGTGTTAGGCCAAGAGAGACTGTCACCGGGGTATCTTAACGAATATTGGGTGGAAAAGAATATAGGGAACAAATCCCTATGAGTATGACTTACAGAGTATTTAATTGGAAGTACTGGCTGAAGCATTAAGCCTAATAATAGTTCAATCTCAACTACAGATAATAGTCTTCATACTATTATCAATTAATACATTCTATACAACGTGATGAAGTGCACAAGGAAATTGAACCTGTGCAGTAAAAAGGTTACTGGGTTGACAGCCAATAATCAACCAAGAGTAAATCTTTACAGTAACCTTCCCAAGAAAACCCAACTTTTTATAGTTAACAAGAAGCATCATAAGAAAAGTTTTATTTTATGTAAAAAACTTTTATACTATAATCTATATTACTAAAATTATTTTGCACCCAAATAAGATTGCACCACCAGTGGCTATTATACTTTAAAGACAGGTAAATGAAAGGAGAGATCCAATTTCCCAAAAGTTTAACAACCCATTTTTGTGTCCTGATGCATATTAAATTTAAACTCAGAGTCCCACAGATTTGATAATAAAGCAAGCGTGAGTAAAAATTCAGCATGAGATTTTCATTATTTAAAATTTAACAAAAAGAATAATAACGTTATAAAGAGCCAGCTGGTAGTAGCACAATAAAACGCTTTTGACTCTATACCATACAAAATACTCCTGTGGAGAAGCCAAACGCATCACATATATAATGTAAAGATCCCAAAAGCATCACCTAAAAAGTTTGTTTCCTTTTGTTTAAGGTTAACTTAAAGCTCTTTAGGGCCAATATAAATTTATTAAGGAAGCACTTGATTGTCTTATTGATTGGCATCATTATGGACAAAAAAATTGGGATAAGATAAGTCTGTTTGATATTTAAGACACACAAGAAGCTTGCATATCAGAAGCTATGTGTAAAAGATTAAAGTTAAGCCTTGTGCACTAAGATCTTTAAAAATCACACTGCTTCTATGATGCAACTAATTTAGTACTTATTATTAATTGATTTTATTATGATGCTGTTAAATTTATCATCTAGCCTTGACACTAACCATTGAAATATTGTATAGATTTTCTTTTATAAGTTTCTTAGGTTGTTATATAATAAAGTACTTCTAAGATTTATATTAGTTTATATATTATAGAAAGTAAAGGTCAAAATTTAATTAAAAGTAAAAATTTGTCTGGATTTGATACTTCCAGATATGGATATGAAAGTATAAATTGTATCTGTGATAAGGTCAAAAGATAAAATGGCATATGATATAATAAGACCAAGTAAGAACATGATACAATATAATTAAGTTATATATTACTTTGATAAAAAAGTGTGGTTAAAACCGATAATTAATTTAAGTATATAGAGAACAAGTAAAAATTTCTAGTGAGCTAAAAGAAAGAATCAAAAAAATGAAAAAAGGAGAATAACTTCAAACTAGTCTCAGGCAAAACATGGATTCTATACAACTATTCAAGGATTAGTGTAAAAAGAAACCAGACTTATACTATGGTTCAGAGATTAATAACCAAGTGCACAGCAGGTATGGTAAAAATATAAGCTATGAAAAAAAAGACAAATCTGAAGTAAAATGAAAAATTTTAAGTAATAACATCCTTGGTACAAAGATGTACTGCAGAGATTGCATAGATACTAAGAAACTTAATTTTTATTCTTTATTAAAGCCATAATTTATATAAACCAAAGGGAAGCTTTTATTTCCCATTACTATCACTATTAGTAACATGATTCTCCGCAAATTATCTGAATTTGACAATCAACTAGGAAAATGAGCAGATTTGTCTGCACCAACACCAGTTGGGCAAAAGTGGCCAGCGCAAAAGGCCCTAAACCCACCCAACCCATCAGAGAAAAACGCCCTGGCAGTACATTGGGACAACCTCCCCCAAAAAAGGGTGAGCATAGCACTGCACATGGAGTTTTGCAATTTCTGCAAAAAATGGTCTTAACAAAAATTAAACACTCCCAACCCTTGTCCTCCCTTGAGCATGGCCTTAGAATTATGGTTGGCGATACCTCCCTTAAGTTATGGGAAAAAATGGGGGACGCCTTCTCTGCAATTTTCCTGAACACCATTTTTGGTAAGTTTTAAAAATTTACATAGAGGATGGGTGGATGTCAGGTTCATAACCATGGAGGAAGCGGCAGACATAGCAAAAACCAAAATTTTCCATTAAAATTAACAACAAAGATCTCATTATCTGGCTAAGCATCACTTTTCAAAAATCAATTCAGCCTAAAATTTAGCTCCACTAAAGAGATTTACGAAAACTATTAGCAAATATGGCGGGAAACCCCGCAAAAGAACCCGCAGGCTATGCCAAACGAGCCAGCACCACCCTCAAACGAAGCAACCCTCGGTTACCCACCTTAGGGTCAACCAGAATCACCCGCTCTCAAGCAGCAGCCATGAAAGCAGGCACCACCCCCCAACCTGGAGCTACTCCAACTAGCGCCAGTTCACCTGATCGCACTTCTGCAACCTGCACGCCTAACAGCTCTGTGTGTGCTGCCTCCCACCAACCCGCTGGGCCCCCTCCAACCAAGGAGGCCATCACCCACGCTGTTTTAATGGCGTCTGATCAGTTGAATGCAACTCAGCCCATCCAGACATTCACCTCCCCCATTGTGTCAGCTAATTCAGCCCCATCTATTATTGCTGACGCCGTGTTTCTGGCTCCCTCAATGAGGGGCGATACCCAGCTACCTGGCCCCCAAATCCTCAGATGTAAGGTTGGATTAGCCGCACATTCTGGTTCACTAAGCACCAAATTGGGACAATCTACTCTTCCCAATGAGGATTCAAATGGTTCGGATTTTGGAACTTCACACCAGTTCCAATCTCACCCGTCCCATTTAAACCCCATAATTGGCACTTCTCAAGTCGGCACTTTATCGCAATATGCTGAAAATGACCAATTCACTAATCAGCCAATGAGTTTTGCCCACGAGATCACAGCAAACACTCGGGCTGAATTTACCCAAATAGATTGGGATGGTGATGAAACATCTCCCTCCTCCCAATTGGCTGGAGTTAATTCCAATCTGGATGGGACTCCCCAATTTAGCGAGGCCCAACAATCACCTGGCCCCCAAACCCTCAGATGTAAGGTTGGGTTAGCCGCACATTCTGGTTCACTAAGCACCAAATTGGGACAATCTACTCTTCCCAATGGGGATTTAAATGGTTCAGATTTTGGAACTTAACACCAGTTCCAATCTCACCCATCCCATTTAAACCCCATAATCAGCACTTCTCAAGTCGGCACTTTATCTCCATATGCTGAAAATGACCAATTCACCAATCAGCCAGTGAGTTTTGCCCACGAAATCACAGCAAATACTCGGGCTGAATTTACCCAAATAGATTGGGATGGTGATGAAACATCTCCCTCCTCCCAATTGGCTGGAGTTAATTCCAATCTGGATGGGCCTCCCCAATTTAGCGAGGCCCAACAAACCGCCCCTCAATTTAATATGATGCCAGCAACTGCTGTAACATTCCAGAAACAAGGGAACTCCGCAAACTTGTCCAAACCATCAGCTCACACTCAACCTGCAATTGCAGCCCAAAGCAAACACAAACGTACCAAAGGAGCCACTGGGGCGTGGCAAAAACCTCTGGCACCAACGCTACCCAAAGCTGATCCCCGTGAAGTGGCATTTATTGCTGATGTTAAGAAGAAATGGGCTGAAACTAGAGCGCAAAAAGCTCTACCTCGCTCAACCCTCTCCCACGCAATTCGCCTTTATTATGGGCATAACCCTGTTGAATTCTATACAGAGGATTACTTCTCATACTTTGCAGCGATTGCGGAGACATTCCCTATTAACACCACCATCCATGAATCAGTGGAGGGCCACTACATCGATGTGGGCTTCACTGAAGCTTCCCTTGCTGACCATGCTGCAACCCTCCAGGTCATTATTCCACGCAGATCTCTTCGCATCTCCCGCACACGCTCTCACCTGGAGAAAATTTCATGGGTTACTTTTTCCAACCTACCAACGACTGTTGATCCTGAGTCTCTTAAACTGGCACTCCATCATGGTTAAATGGAGTTTGGGTCTGTTCTTTCAGTGGACTTTAGCGTCCCCTCTTACTATGCTCCCACTCAAAGAGCTCGCACTGCTAGGGCGTCGTTCATCCCCTCCCCACTGTATCCCGTAACATTGAGGTTATTCCTCGTGTGGCGGTAGTTGGGGCATGCCCTGAGATCTTTTTTGTCGACCCTGATCAGGCGCGCCCCCGGTGTTCATGGTGTAACGCCCTTGGACACTTGTATAGTGGCTGCACAGCTCGAAAACAAGCCCTCTTAGCCACCACCCAGGGGCCTAAACCTGGCCAAAAACGATCCCACATGGCTGCAGCAGCAATTCCACAACCCACACAATGGGTTCCCATTCAAGACCTGTCCCCTGAGGCCTTACGCCTAGCAGTTGAAACAGCTAACCCCACTATTGGTGTGGGATACCTTCGCGCTCATGCCCCCCTTCCAATGGGCACCCCCTCCAATCTCCCAGAGTCAACTCCCTCTCTCACCAAGCGCAAGGCATCTCCCACAGGGTGCCCCTCGTCAGCCACCCCCACTCAGGGCTCCGCGGCACCCCCACCAACCTCCACCAGCGATTTATCGCATCAGCCCTCAGCTCCCAATGGAGCTATGCCCACCAGCATGGACTGGCAACTCGCGGCCTGCGGTAGAAGTGCCACCTCAAAGAGTCCTACCCCAACCCCACAGTCCATTTCGCGCGGATCCTTTGAAGTGTTGGAGGAAGTGAATATGGACTCAGACTCATCAAATGGGGACACCGCGGAGGTCATCATTGAGCACCCTCAGGTCCTTCCCCTGAAACGGAGTGGGGGCAGCATCTTAGGCTGGCTTACTGGGTCCTCCGCCCCCCACCCTCTCCTTCCCCTCAGAACCCTCGACGCTCCTCACGAATTGCAGCTAATAGTCAAGCTAAAGGACTCAAAACTAGCCGCCTCACAGCAGCAGGTTTAAGCGCTGGCAACCCCCCAGGACATGGAGGGGAACAGCTATGAGTCCCCATGGCAGCACCCTGGCCCTGCAATCCATCAACGCAAATGGGTTGCGGGACTTTAAGTGGAGAGCCCGCCTCCTCCAAAACTTCAGGTCAGCACAAATTGACATCGCTGCTGTCCAGGAGCCCCATATCCTCCCCCACGAACAATCTGCATGGAATGAACAGTTTGGAGGCAACTCCTTCTGGACAAACCATGCCGCCCTTATTGTTTTGAATCCCCGGGTTAAAACTCATTCTTTTTCACAATATCTATGTGGCCGCCTCATACTTGCCAAACTCACCACTCCTGACTTCTCCTTCTTCGCTGCAAGCATCTACCTGCCTAATGCAGGTCAGGAGCAAAATCGGCTCTTGGAAGAGCTCCTCCAACTCAATCTCCCACGGAATACAGTCCTCTTAGGAGATTTCAACACAACCATAAGTCGCGTCCGTGACTCTTACCCCCTACAGCAAAGGAACGCCCTGGATCAAGTCGCCTCCAGGATTTCCTTCGCCTGAGTGGCTTTATAGATGCGCTTCCACCCTCCGCGTCTGGCCTAGGTTGCATGACTAGGATCCAGTATGATGGAGGAGCTTTCCAGTCAGCGTCACGCATAGATATGGCACTGATTGGCCCCCTGCTAATTGGCCGCGTCTCCTCTCCCATCTCTCATGACAACCATCTGAGTGATCACAGGTCACTCACCGTTGTCCTCACCACCACACTTAGACCGTCGCGTAGGTTCTGGCCTAGGGTTGCCCCAGCTCTTCTCAACAACCCCTTCACTAAGGAGAAGCTGTCTATGACCATCCGGGAGACTCTCACCTCCCCCCACCCCACCTGCTTGACCACAAGGCTAGATGGGCGGTGACCAAGGAGGGCATCACCCGCGTTGCTTACAACTGTGCCAAAGCCCAGATGACTGCAGCTCGCGCCAGAGTCAAAAGGGCGGAAGCCAGAATCAGACATCTAGAGCGAAACTGCCAGCCTTCGCCCTCTCCCAGATGGTTGGAAGACTGGGAAGCGGCGCAGGAAGCACTCCGCTTGGAGCTCACACTGCAGGAAGAACGGGCAGCAAACTTTACAACATCTCGTTACTATGCTCAATGGGAACGCCCCACCCGCTTCTTCTTTCAGAAACAGAAAGCCCGGTCAAAAGCAAAGGATAAAACTGCACTGAAGATTGGCACTACAACCACTTCAGATAAGGAGGAAATCACGCAGGAACTACACCGCTTCTACTCCAGCCTCTTCCATGCCACCCAGGTGGACCCATCGGACATCCAAGACTTCCTGTGGCGGGCTCCAGAGCCGCCCATTGACCCACGGGCTGATGAGGCTCTACTAACGCCTATTTCCATCCAGAAGGTGATGGAAACCCTTCTGAAATCCCCACGGCTTAAAGCCCCAGGCCCAGACGGAATACCCTTTGAGGTGTACCTTCTGGAACCTGCAGTGATAGCCAGAACCCTCCGCGACCTCTTCGCTGCACTCTTGGTGAATGGCGAGGTCCTCCCCGACTCCAGAGTCTCAATCACGACCCTCATTCACAAGAAGTCAGACCGTGAGAACCTGGCGAACTGGCGCCCCATAGCGTTGATCAACACAGCTACAAGCTCTTCACGAAGCTTCTGGCCAACCGCATCACCAAATGGGTGTCACCTCGCCTCTCCCCATCCCTTACGGTTTTATTCCAGGGAGGTCGTTATGGGACAACTATAATGACCTTCACGTGACTTTGACTGCTAACTCTCGTAAGGTGAATGGCTTTGTGGCTCTTCTGGATATGGAGAAAGCATATGATCGGGTAGCCTGGAAGTATTTTGATGCTTCCCTGGCCCGCTTCCATCTCCCACCCGCAGCTAGGCGCTGGATATCAGCGCTCTATGACCAGCTCCACACCAGAGTCCTGGCGCCAATGGGTTTTACAGTGGCAGTACCAGCTGGACAAGGTCTCCGGCAAGGGGACCCCCTGAGCCCTATCCTTTTTACATCACCCTTGAGCCCCTCTTGGCCTCCTTACAGGACAAGCTAACAGGGATTCTGGTCCCAGGTAAAGCCCCCACACGCACCATGGCATTTGCAGATGACACTGCCATTGCATTTGGCTGCCCTGGGGATGTTGCCCTCGCTGCTGTGACCATTGAGAGGTACACCAAGGCGTCCAAAGCCATGGTCAACACCTCCAAGACAACAGTTGTACAGGTCGGCTCCCCCACCTTCCCCCCACCATTTGGTATTGAACCTGAGCGCGGTACCTTCCGTCACCTGGGCGTTCTCACCAACCAACAAGGAGTTGCGCTAAAAGACAATGAGGACTTGATCCTTGCAGCAGTTAACTCCAGGATTGCCAGCTGGAACCGGCGGCACATCACCCCCCAGGGTCGAGCTCTGATGGCCAATGTGTTCCTCCTCTCCAAAGTCTGGTTCCTAGCGCACGTCTGCCCATTCACAGATGCCTTTTATACGCGGCTCAATGTACTCCTCCGCTGTTGGATCTGGGGCTCAAACCATCCACCAATAGCCCTCTCAACCATTGCCCGACCCTGCAATGAAGGGGGCCTAGGGCTTCTGGACACGCGATCCCACGCCACCACAATCTTCCTGAAGTTCCTATGGCCGATTGTCTGCTGGGACGCGACCCCCATGCCCCAATGGGCGCCCGCCCTCCGCCAGTCAGTGTCAGCAGCTCTGGGTCTTCCTAGAGCATCTCTGACCTCATTAGGGGAGTGGCTCACAAACCACCCAGGCCATCGCCTAAAACCATCCTCATCCCCCTACTGGAACCAGGCTCTCCTTGCCCTGAAACGAGTAGGCGCGCGGATCCACCATGCCTTCCCATACAGAAGGGAAGGCCCTGGCCTCAGCCCACGTCGCCATGCAATTGTGCACAATGGACAAGTTGTCACAACTCGCCTCAACCCCCAAGATCGTCCTCCCATCCGCCCAAGACTCCTTGAGCTCCTCCCTCCCTCCGTGAGATTTGACCTTAAGGAATTGTGGAAGGACGTCTATCACCCCATCCTGTCAGCAAAGGTGTCCAACACCTTATGGAGAGTGCTCCACTGTTCATACAGGACAGGGGACCGGACTGGCCCTACCTTCCAGCACCAAAGCTGCCCCCGCTGTGTGGAGCCTATTGACTCCCACCTCCATCGTTTTTTCACCTGTCCAGGTGTCGCCGCATTTTGGCCAAAGGCCCGCGCGCTCCTCCATGCTCAGCCCTGGTCTGGACACCCTGTGCAAGACCTCATGTTTGAGCAGACATTGCCTGGTTGCCACCGACCCCTCCGTGTCCTCGCCTATGCCACAGCCATCTGGACCATCCATAACTCCTTCCTTCGAGCTGCCTTTGACCAGCAGGTGTGGACCCTCCCACACATGATCACCCACTTTCAGGTACACTTTAAGATGGCCCTGAAGGTCTGCACTATGTCGCCAACCCTCCCCCGCTCAGTTGTCACTGCAGCACGACTCTGGCACGCAAACCTCCCTCCATTTCTTGATGCCTCCTTCCTCCCCTTACCTCGCCTCAGGCTCTTAGGAGCCCAGGCGTAATTCAATAAACATCGATGAATCCCCCTTGGGTTGGGACCATCTAGTACTAAAAAAAGATCTCATTATCTGCATGGTGCGACATGATGGAATGAGGCAAATGACCTATTCATTGTATTTGAATGACTCCTAAGCACCATGCACCATGATATCCTTGAAGATGAGCTCTGCATGGGCCTCAAAAGTTACAGCAAAATTAGAAAATTTGAATTCAAAAATTCCCCCTCCTGCCCCACCTGTGTACAGGGAAGGCAATAGCCATTATTGAACCTGACCAGGACGTGTTAGAGGATATTACCCTCATTCCACGCACAGCTACCATCAACCTCCCTGATGGCAGCATATCTCGCCCCTTCCACATCACACCAGAACACACCCCGCCCATCTGCAGCTTCTGCTCAGCTCTAGGCCACAAAGACCATGCGTGCACCATCAAGTGCAAGATGGAATCACTGAATTTTTGTGAGGACAATATGGATGAAACAAGCCCAACCTTCAGTAAAATGAAGGACGCCACTTATGCCTTCCATTAAGGAAAAAGAGCCAAAATCACTTTGGTCAAACCCGTTTTATGTAAGGATCATTGTCACGCACAGGCTGCCTGCAAGCAGGCTGTGAGTTCCACCAAAACCCAAGCCCGCACCACAATTCCCTAAGACCAGATTCAGTCAGATGCCACAGCAGTGCAGCGAAATAACCATTCAGATCCCCTGCATAAAATCCAACAAAATCAAAGCGAATTTTTCAAACACAACCAATCAAACACCTTCCATTACACTGAAGCAGAACCACCATGCACCACTGTGGATCCTCCTAGTCAATCATATGTGACCAGTGACAATGTGGTTAATGAGTACAATATGAAAGATCATCCCAGCCAATCACAATGTGACAATGCTCCTGCACAAAACCTAATTACCCTGACACCTAGTTTCTGCACATCTAGCCAACAGGTAAGCAGCTGAAAATTTTATGCTGGTGGGGCACAATACAACCCACGCCAGAGCCAAACTACATGGAGTAATCTGAGCCCAAAGAAACCAAAAAACTAACACTACGACTGCTGAGCAACATGCTGGAACCATTCTGACTGACCATCCCCAAACTTGTAGTATGACCTGCTCTGCTAAGGAATAGGGTGAACCCAGTGGGTCGCCCCAACGTTCCTGATGTGCGGACTACTGCAATCACCATAGGGACGCTCAACATTGCGGGAGCCAAGGCCCCATGTCCTGGGCCAAAAAATGGCTTTCCTGCATGATACCCCCATGGATATCTTGGCCGTCCAAGAGCCCCACTGTCCACCGGGGGAGGAGGAGTCATGGTCAACCATGCTCCTTCCAGCTAAATCCTTTTGGATGTACCACTGTGGGGTGGAAATTTTATCCAACCATAATCCTCCAGTAAATATCTGAAGCACATCCTCCCACCTGGAGGGATGGCTGCTTCTAACAGATTTTGAGTGGAATGGAGAAAATTTTGCTGTGGCGTGCGTATATGCCCCAAATTATCCAAACAACTGCCAAAATTTTTTCTCCAATATCCTCTCAATCCCTTTTTCTGAGGCAACATTTTTCGCGGGAGATTTCAATTGCTGGCTTAATCTCATAACTGAACGCTGGCCTAAAACAAAGGCCATACCCCGCGGCCACACAGAACTATGCATACTAAAGGCAACGCTGGGCCTGTACAACACTATCCCTAAAACAGGCCACCAGTTGGCTAACATGACGAGGCCCCACTACAACAATAACCTACTGGTCTCAATGACCTGGATTGGCCTTATGCTCGCCCCTGTAGACTTCCATCACCATGTATCAAATTTTACAACAACAATTATCCCCCTCTCTGACCACCAAATGGTTTCAATAAAATTATCCTCCGCGGCAAAATACCAAAAGCCACAAAATTGGCACAAAGTTCACCCAAGCACCAACCATCTTCCAGAGCTTAAACTTTAGATTGAGATGGTGCTAACAACACAGACAAAAAATCGACCACCTAATGGGAACCCTATCACCAAGTGGTAAATTCTCAAGGCTAGAGGAACCAAGAAAGCCTGTCACTTGAACTCCAGGAAGCTGGCCACAATTTCCGCAACAATCAACAAGGCTATCATACAGCTCCAACACTTAGAAAAAAACACACCTCGTGAGAGATACAGCCTCAATGGGGACGCCTGTGGCTCCAACTGTCTGCACAGGTCAATGCTCTCTTTAGAAAACACCAGCACTACGTCAAAGTATGGCACAAGTCAATATACATTCTATCTGGCGAAACTCACACGACCCAATTCTTCCACCATTTTAAACCAATTTTGATTTCAGCAACTTGCACACAGGTCCATCGAGCAGATGACACACTGGCGTCCACACCATCTGAAATATTGGCCAAATTACACTGATTTTACACTGACCTGTACATGGCGGATTTCGTGGCACCTAACAAAATTGGAAAATTTAATCATCTGATAATATTGACAATATAGCTGATCAACCAGACCTTGCCAAACCCATCACTAGAGATGAACTATGGGAGGCAATGAAATCAACTCCGCGCCACAAGTGCCCTGGGCCTGATGGCCTTCCAAATGAATTTTACAAAAAATACTTTGATTACATCACACCAATACTACTGGCAACTATGAATAAGTGCCTGGAGGACACAGCCCTTCTACCTGGCGGCCAAGATGCATATGTGGTCACACTCTTCAAAAAAGGAGATCAGGCAGACCTAAACAACTGGCGTCCAATTGCTCTCACCAATACTGATACTAAAATACTAACAAAAAAAATTAGCTAAGCGTCTGGGATGCATTGCACAGACAGCCCTCTCCCCCCATCAGTTTGGCTTTATCCCCAATCGCTCAATTTGGGATAACATTCACACCATAGCCAACATCTGCCAAGCTAACCCCATAGGCGCCCTTGCTTTCCTGGACCAAAAGAAAGCATAAGACTGAGTGCACTGGGACTACTTGGAACAACGTCTAAAGGCCTTCAACCTACCATCCCGCTTTATAAACTGGGCGCTTCTCCTAACACGCTCAGCCAGGTTTGCAATCAGAGGCCCAGGTTTCCTAACTGACACCATCACCCCACAAAGGGGCCTCAAACGAGGCGACCCACTTAGCCCCCTACTATATAATTGCAGCCTTGACCCTCTCCTCCGCATAGTAAACTCAAAGCTCTCTGGAATCAGGTTGGAGGGCAACTGACAACCAAAATGCTCGCCTTTTCTGACAACTGCATAGTCGGCATCTCAGGAAATAGGGATGCCAGAGCAATTGAGCGCATTGTTCACCAGTATGAGTCAGTGAGTAATGCCACGATGAACAAAAAGAAAACAGAGGTAATTGTAATGGGCAAATTCAGTTCAAATTGGACCCCACCCTCCCACCACTGACCAAACCAAACCACCATACATCCTACCACAAGACAAAGACATAAGCCAATAAAACCACTGTGTTTACTCTTTGCACCCCACCCCGCCACCAACCCAGTCTGTCATCTGGGAATATGGCTCAAGGCTGGTGGATATGCACTTGACACCATTGAAACCAAAATATTGGACAACATCACAAAAAGAATGAAAAGTATGTGGAGGAGTAAAGCTATTTTAGCTGGAAGGGTTGTGTTAGCCAACTCACTGATCTTGTAACAGTTATGGTTTGCTGCTCACACAGTTCCTTTCTCCGCCAACTTTACCAATGCAGTCTACAAGTGTCATGAAAACGGCAGAATAAGTTTAGACCAGCCTGCCAGTCAGGATGTGTGAGCACCCAAAAAGCAAGCCAGAATGCCAGAGGCATTGCTGACCAAATGACGTTGTATGGAGCCAGGCATTGCAAAATGACAAATTTTTGGTGTAGAACAACAGTGAGTATCATCCCGACAACAAACCACAAAGAGCCCATCCTAGACCCAGGGGTCTTGCTGCAAGGGGCGGAATCACTGAAATAGTTATAATGAGTTCATTGGCATATGGGGTTATTTTGACTGGGAAGGTAAGGAGATGGATTCTTGCTTATAGTTGGTGGATATAAGGCCACAAGATCCCCATATACTGTTGTCAGAAGTTCATGATAGCAGGGTTATAATGCCAGAAATATCTGACTCAAAGAATCCAATCAATGACGGAGGGGGCCATAGTGACCATAAGTACTGGTAAAGCCCATTTAGTATATGGACCAACAGGTTACCAGGGAAATGCCATTGGAGATGTGGCCAGAGGGATCAAAACAATATAAAATTTAATTGGTTTTTTGGCAAAATTTTATTAAAAGGAAAGGAAGAAAATTGACCAACAATTTTTTCAGTGCAATGAAACTGATTAAATAGTGGTCAATTGGGGTAGTGACAAGCCAGGATTGGGACCTCAATTTTGGCCTAACTGGCAAATTATTTGGGAATGGGCGGATTAGTTCCCTGGGAACTGACATCAAAAAATTTGGTGGCGGGCTGAGTCACTGTTGGTTCAACCTTAAATGTCCAAACTGAGGCTCAGACACATTTTTGACAGTTGGCACATTGCCATTTGGACCAATGAGCGGTGGGAATCCCCCAAGGACACCCAATATAGGGACGGGTCCATTTGTTGGGATTGGGTTTGGGACGCCCAACCCGCCCACGCTTGGTCACTGGACTGTTCATTTGGTCAGTGGCATTGCATCGGCTGCAACACCCAAATTGTCAGCAGGGGCTTCAAACCTTCCTTTATGATGTCCAATGCAGTTGCCTGCCCATTGAGGATGATTGCTGATGACTTTGGGAGGGAAGTGATTTGTTTGATTGTCATGTTAATTAAATCAAAACCATCAGGCATTCCAGCTGATAAATCAGTCTTCATACCTTTCTGACCATTTGAGATTCGAACATTAGGCAGATTAGCACTCAAATTAGTTCCAATTGATTCCAATTTGATGATCTTGGTACTGATTTCGCTAATTCCCTGTAACAGTTTTGCCGAGGTGAGTGTGGGTACTGGTGTGGGATCCAAAGCAGAAGAGCTGTTACCCAGCGCTCATCTACTATGTGAGCGAGATCGCCCTGAGTAACAAGGGGTACCAACATCATCTTTGGTGCCTTCTTGCTCAGGAATGGAAAAATGGCCCGATAAACACCCAGAGGATGTTCCCTGGGACTTTCAATAAGCTCCTGCAGAAAAGGGCTATAGTCTGGATACCATGCACCTGTCAGGCTGAAGACCATGTATGGCCCACAGAAGAAAGGCGGGATGGGGCTGCTCAACTTCACAGAATGAGCAATGCAAATCTTTGGCTCATGGATAGCTCTGACAACGTCACCCAAATTACCATCCCCCCACTGGGCTAAGGCAACCCAAACTAACTTTGCAAGGGCACTACATCTGAGGTACCTCTCCAACCCCACAACACTGATGAAGTACCTAACAACACAAAATAACAGCCACATGACCGCACAACACCAACCACTACTTCAAACGCGTCCTGTACACCCTAAGACAAGGGGATTGGAGTTTCTCCTATGCACAACAAACCGAAGATACTAACCCTCCAATAGGTTATATATGACTCCACAGAGGACAAACTGTGACCAACGCACCTGCCCCACTACCACCCTTCCCTTTATCCCGGATTGATCATCTAGATTATCAAGACGTCCCATATGACTTGCGCACCCAAAGGAAGGTGTAGGACCTTATCACTTGTCCCCTCTTATCCCCACAAGTGAGCTCCACAGTTTGGCGCTACATGCGCCATACGTTTAGGACAGCCGACCGCACCTTCTCGATGTTCCAATCATGCGCCATCTGCGGCAGACCCAACATGCTAGCCCACTACCTGGAAAAGTGCCCGCCATCCAAGCATATCTGGTCCAATGTGATGTACTTATTCCAGCAATCACCATCAGCTGAATTCTGACTATCCTGCGATATCCTGGCACTCAACACAATCCCACCTATCCCCCAGACGCCAAGGGCTTTAATTATGAGTATTGCAATATGGTCCATTCACATAATTATCCTTGATGCTTTCAACGGGATCGTCCACAACATCAACTAAGCTATCATCAAGTTCCACAGCCATTTGGCTGAACACTTCCAAGCCTGGATATTTAGATCACTAAAACACAAATGGAAGAAACAGATGAGAGTTTGGCAACCAATTTGGTTCCTTCGTTGTGACACTAAAACCTCACAATCTCTATAGGCGGTACACCCTACTAGCCCTTGAGCTGTCAAGTCACTTAAGGTCATAGTCACCCACCACCCGTGGCTCCTAGCCACATTCAAGTGTACCATGTCTTATCTTTCAGGTTCTATTGCTTAGTGTGCTCTCCCTCTTTAATTTTCTTACCCTACACATTGGATGCATCAGTCCCCTGGTCAGCCATCCTCAAATAAGTAAATAAAATATAAACCAAAGGGAATAGCAGAAAATAGATTTTTAGAAGTAGTAATAGTGGTTCACTTGTATAAAAAATGATATGCAATGTCTGGAAGATATTGACAACATTACCAAATAAGATCTTTCATATGAGAACAAAACATATAGCAATTATCTTGAGTAAATAAAGAATTGATTTATTTATTGCGGAGAAGGCCAACCAGGGGACAGACACTTCCAAATGTAGACACAAAAGAAAACGAAACTTAACCATCTAGTACTAAAAAAAAAGAAAACGGAAAGTTAGTAACAGGGAAGGCACCCCAGAGAAGCGAAGCTATCTATTGTTGCCAGCGGGAACGCCACTATGGGGAGGGGGAGGGAACGTGTAAAGGGGTCCTAACCACAGTTGAACACGTGTGGAGGAAAGGGTCTGATTTGATGAACCAAACTGGGAACCAGGAGGAGACCAGCTGACGGCAACACAGTGGGAGGTACCCAAACATCCACGCCTAGAAGTGGTCCACCAAATGAGACCAGAATCTGTGGATAGCTTTTGGGAGGGTGGGGGTGGAGCCTGCGATGGCATCCAAAAAAACATGTGGATAGTCCACATGGCGATTGCGACCACCAGAGCATGGTGGGAGGGTGGAAGAGGGGATACCATGGGCATAGCAAACATATCTCTTGACAGACTGAAGGGATGTGTTTGATCCTGGCCAAGCAGATGTTGAACTTCGCGCCATATCACTTTAGAGGTAGGGCACTTCTCCAGGCGGTGGAACAGCGTTCCATACTGGCCACACACAATGCAGGATGAGTGTAAAGCGTTAGAGCGCTCAGCCATATGGTACACCTGCCTCAGGCAGCGCCACACATGTGAACGGATTTAAGGCTGCAACAGAGGGTGGTGTGCATATTTCCAAATAGTCTTCTGGGTCTCAAGGGAATAAGGGATGTCCTTCATGTCCAGGTAGTCCACCATGGATAGGAAATGGGGCCGTGTGGGGATCAAGCTGTCTTGAATGGGTAGCCCCTGTACCTCTTGTGTGAACCGAGGAGAGGGGTGGCCCTCTCTGGGCTGTGTGTCCATTAATACGGATTCTCCACTCAGCGCTCTGCATGAAGAGAAGGATTCGTTTGTAGTGGGTTTTAGTACCATGAGGACCTGTGGCCGATGGGTGGGACGCCAGATATTTCATCAAGGATTGAGGGTGCAATGGATTGTTAAGGCCCAGGGCGTGGGAGAAGTTGGAGCAGGCTGCGCGGGACCAATGCTGGGAGGGGAGCGTAGGGGCGGTGACAGCCACAATCCAGGTGCCCAGGATCTTAGTAGCATGTGCTTTAAAGTCAAGCAGGCCCAAGCCACCTTGACAACGAGGTCCAAACATGACCTCAAGCTGCACTGGCGGTGGGCGGCCTGACCATAGCCACCCTTGTAGAAGGGCATACATAGATTTAAAAAAACCCAGGGAGAAGGAGATTGTGTGGGCTCCAAACCAGACTTTGGAGAGGAGCATAGAGTTGGCTAAAACAACCCTGCCAGTAAGGGAAGTAGGGTGGGCTCTGAGGGAGGCGATGCGCTTCGTCACGTTGTCTAGAATATGACTTTCCATTACTGCTGAGGCATACCCGCCTGCCTCCACCCACACGCCCAGATGTCGGACAGGCCCTATGGTAGGGCGTGTCACGAAGGGGAGCACAAGTGGGGCGGTGTGGGGTGAGCAGGGAAGGCGAGCACTTGTGCGAGCAGATGGGCCGGGCTGGGCACTGGTCACTGGGGCCCAGCATGTTTGATACTGACCAAGGAGGATGATTTCGGTTTGGAAGCGTTCAGTGCAGCATTACTTGGGAATACTCCTGGATGAGATCTTCAAGCGCGCGTGCATCTTGATTATTAGACACCCTGACCACACAATCATCTGTAAACGCCATCATCTTGACTGGGGCTTGGCCTGGTGCATGGACCCCAGTGAGGCGGGCATTCACGTTTTAGAGTAGTGGGTCAAGGCTGAAGATATATAAGAGTGGGCTAAGGGGTCCCCTTGGCGTAGGCCCCTTTGAGGGCGGACTACTTTCGTTAGGAAGCCAAGGCCTCACACTGCCATTGTTGCAGATTCCGTGAGCAGCATTACCCAGTTGATGAAGCGAGGGGGCAAGCGGAATTGGTGGAGGCAGGCCTAAGGTATTCCCAGTTTACTCTATCATAGGCATTCTGTTGGTCCAGGAATACAAGTGCCCCAGAGGCTGTGGACTGGCATGCGTTAGTCACAGAGTGCACGTTGTCCCAAATCGACCTTCTGGATATGAAACTGAATTGTTCTGAGGAGATGGTGGCAGATGCTACTATCCCTAAACGGTTAGCCATTATTTTAGTTAAAATTTTTGTATCCATGTTAGTTAAAGAAATGGGGCGGCAGTTGGCTAGGTCTAACTTATCCCCTTTCTTGAAGATTGTGATGGTGAAGGCCTCTTGCCCTCCTGGTAGAAGGCGCATATCCAGAAGGCTCTGGTTAAGGGAGGCTAACAGCAGTGGGGATAGATATTTGAAGTACTTCTTATAGAACTCATACGGAATGCCATCAGGGCCTGGGCATTTCTGATTTGGTGCACCGCGGATGGTGGACCAGAGTTTGTTGGAGTAATCAAATTATTAATTCCGGGTATCAGGAAACAGTGAGGATGTGAGTGCTTTCAAGAAATTTCGCCATTTTGGCCAGCTGAATTGGATCGGATTGGTACAACTCAGAGTAATACTTTTGTATTTTGATCACCACTTTGGATGGCTTATCTGCTACAGAATTATCCAACCTCCGCACCTGTGTGCAGGCCATGCTCTGGCGTGGTGTGAAATTTTTTTAAAAATATGCGGAGTATGTGCCACCCTCTGTAATGTGTTTGGCCCTGTACTGAATAAAAACCCAATGCTTGTGTTGCCTTTCAAGCGCGTTGAGGTGGGCAGCTGCTTCTGCCCACTTCTGGCCCCAAGCAGGGCTGTAGCCTGAGGCTGGCATGTTGGACTCCAGGTGTGCTAACTCTGCCAGAGCGCGCGAGATGATGGCCGATGTAGCTCATAAGTGTTGGGAGGAGAGGTAGCGAGCATGGCGGATGGTATCCTCTTTGAAGGCTGACCATGTGGAAATTGGGTCCGCGCAAAATGGTGTAATAAACTCTTTTGCCAAAGTCACTGATTCCACCAAAGTGGAAAATCCTGGCAACGCGAGTTTGGGTGGGCGGAGTTTGCACCAATGCGGGGCCCTAGCCACTGTGACAGGTAAGTGGTAGGTTATTGAGACCAGCCGGTGGTTGGAGAAATCGATTTTTGATGTGTGGAAGTGGGAAATATGAGATCAAAATTTTGCCAGCGTGAGGATAAGGTCGATGTGAGTCATGGACCTTAATTTGGTCATTGTGGATGTGGGGGCACATCATGTTTTTGAGCAGCAAAGCTTGCAACAGCAGCGCGTCTAATAACCCAAGGGTGGCATTTAGAACACAAAGTTCTACATGACCCTGGGGGGTGTGGGATGAGGAAGGCCAACGGTCCGTGGGTGTGTTTAGCCAACAGTTCATGTCACCAACTACAAAAGGGTCAGGGGGTAATGGAAGGGATTTGACTGATGAGAAAAATTCCCAACGCTCTCATGCACAGGTCAGGGCATAAATGTTGATGATAGCGTGCACCATGTCAGCCTAGGAAAATGTAACAACAAGGACTTGGCCATCGAGGAAGGATTCAGACAATAAAATTTAAAAAATTGTTTTTCCAAACAAGCACCCCACAGTGCTCAGACCAGAAGGATAGGGAAGGGAGGAGCATGGTTTTCCAAGCGTCCTCAGAACCTCGTGGACAGTGGGACTCCTGTATGGCCAGGATGTCCATGGGTAAATTTTTTGTAAAAAACTCAGTTTCCTAGCCTGGGACAGCGAGGCCTTGAGTCTGGCAATATTCAACATCCCTAAAGTTAGGCTTCTCCCTTCACACTTTAGGTGTAAGGGGTGGGCCCCAGGCCCACCAGCCTCCTCTGGATCCCCACAGGCCTTCACAGTGGTGTGGGTGTTTGCAGCAACGCTATTGGTAGATTTGTTAATTTTGGCAGACAGGTTCATGTTGGCTTTTGCCTTCATTTTTTGTTTCCCCGCTGTCAAATGGAATTTTTGTGGTGTGGATGAGTTTGGTGCACCAACGTTTGGGTCAAAATATTTTTTTCATGTAAGTTGGAGACCAAGTCAGTTTCAATCAGGGCTTGGTTGCAAAGGTCTGGTGAGATAATCTCTTTCTGCTAAGCATCACTTTTCAAAAATCAATTCAGCCTGAAATTTAGCTCCACTAAAGAGATTTACGAAAACTATTAGCAAATATGGCGGGAAACCCCGCAAAAGAACCCACCAGGCTATGCCAGACGAGCCAGCACCACCCCAAACGAAGCAAACCTCAGTTACCCACCTCAGGGTCAACCAGAATCACCCGCTCTCAAGCAGCAGCCATGAAAGCAGGCACCATCCCCCAACCTGGAGCTACTCCAACTAGCGCCAGTTCACCTGATCGCACTTCTGCAACCTGCACGCCTAACAGCTCTGTGTGCGCTGCCTCCCACTAACCCGCTGGGCCCCCTCCAACCAAGGAGGCCATCACCCATGCTGTTTTAATGGCGTCTGCTCGGTTGAATGCAACTCAGCCCATCCAGGCATTCACCTCCCCCATTGTGTCAGCTAATTAAGCCCAACTAAAATTGCTGACGCCGTGTTTCTGGCTCCCTCAATGAGGGGCGATACCCAGCTACCTGGCCCCCAAATCCTCAGATGTAAGGTTGGATTAGCCGCACATTCTGATTCACTAAGCACCATATAGGGACAATCTACTCTTCCCAATGAGGATTCAAATGGTTTGGATTTTGGAACTTCACACCAGTTCCAATCTCACCCGTCCCATTTGAACCCCGTAATTGGCACTTCTCAAGTCGGCACTTTATCTAAATATGCTGAAAACGACCAATTCACCAATAAGCCAATGAGCTTTACCCACGAAATTACAGCAAATACTCGGGCTGAATTTACCCAAATAGATTGGGATGGTGATGAAACATCGCCCTCCTCCCAATTGGCTGGAGTTAATTACAATCTGGATGAGACTCCCCAATCTAGCGAGGCCCAACAATCACCTGGCCCCCAAACCCTCGGATGTAAGGTTGGGTTAGCCGCACATTCTGGTTCACTAAGCACCAAATTGGGACAATCTACTCTTCCCAATGGGGATTTAAATGGTTCAGATTTTGGAACTTAACACCAGTTCCAATCTCACCCATCCCATTTAAACCCCATAATCAGCACTTCTCAAGTCGGCACTTTATCTCCATATGCTGAAAACGACCAATTCACCAATCAGCCAGTGAGTTTTGCCAACGAATTCACAGCAAATACTTGGGCTGAATTTACCCAAATATATTGGGATGGTGATGAAACATCTCCCTCCTCCCAATTGGCTGGAGTTAATTCCAATCTGGATGGGCCTCCCCAATTTAGTGAGGCCCAACAATCCGCCCCTCAATTCAATATGACGCCAGCAACTGCTGTAACATTCCAGCAATAGGGGAACTCCGCAAAATTGTCCAAACCACCAGCTCACATTCAACCCACAATTGCAGCCCAAAGCAAACACAAACGTACCAAAGGAGCCACTGGGGCGTGGCAAAAACCTCTGGCACCAACGCTACCCAAAGCTGACCCCCGTGAAGTGGCGTTTATTGCTGATGCTAAGAAGAAATGGGCTGAAACTAGAGTGCAAAAATCTCTACCTCGCTTAACCCTCTCCCATGCGATTTGCCTTTATTATGGGCATAACCCTGTTGAATTCTATATGGAGGATTACTTCTCATACTTTGCAGCGATCGTAAAGACATTCCCAATTAACAACACCATCCATGAATCAGTGGAGGGCCACTACATCGATGTGGGCTTCACTGAAGCTGCCCTTGCTGACCATGCTGCCACCCTCCAGGTCATTATTCCGCATGGATCTCTTCACATCTCCCGCACACGTTCTCACCTGGAGAAAATTTCATGGGTTATCTTTTCCAACCTACCAACGACTGTTGATCCTGAGTCTCTTAAAATGGCGCTCCATCGTGGTTTAATGGAGTTTGGGTCAGTTCTTTCAGTGGATTTTAGCATCCCCTCTTACTATGCTCCCACTCAAAGAGCTCGCCCTGCTAGGGCGTCGTTCATTCCCTCCCCCACTGCATCCCGCAACATTGAGGTTATTCCTCGTGTGGCGGTAGTTGGGGCATGCCCTGAGATCTTTTTTGTCGACCCTGATTAGGCGCGCCCCCGGTGTTCATGGTGTAACGCCCTTGGACACCTGTATGGTGTCTGCACAGCTCAAAAACAAGCCCTCTTAGCCACCACCCAGGGGCCTAAACCAGGCCAAAAATGATCCCACGTGGCCGCAGCAGCAATTTCACAACCCACACAATGGGTTCCCATTCAAGACCTGTCCCCTGAGGCCTTACGCCTAGCAGTTGAAACAGTACCCCTCTATTGGTATGGGATACCTTCGCGCTCATGCCCCCTTCCGGTGGGCACCCCCTCCAATCTCCCAGAGTCAACTCCCTCTCTCACCAAGCGCAAGGCATCTCCCACAGGGCGCCCCTCGTCAGCCACCCCCACTCAGGGCTCCGCGGCACCCCACCAACCTCCACCAGCGATTTATCGCATCAACCCTCAGCTCCCAATGGAGCTATGCCCACCAGCATGGACTGGCAACCCGCGGCCTGCGGTAGAAGTGCCACCTCAAAGAGTCCTACCCCAACCCCACAGTCCATTTCGCGCGGATCCTTTGCAGTGTTGGAGGAAGTGAATATGAACTCAGACTCATCAAAAGGGACACCGCGGAGGTCACTATTGAGCACCCTCAGGTCCTTCCCCTGCAACAGAGCGGGGGCAGCATCCTAGGCTGGCTTACTGGGTCCTTCGCCCCCACCCTTTCCTTCCCCTCAGAACCCTCGACGCTCCTCACAGATTGCAGCTAATAGTCAAGCTAAAGACTCAAAACTAGCCGCCTCACAGCAGCAGGTCTAAGCGCTGGCAACCCCCAGGAAATGGAGGGGAAAAGCTATGAGTCCCCATGGCAGCACCCTGGCCCAGCAATCCATCAACGCTAATGGGTTGTGGGACTTTAAGCGGAGAGCCCGCCTCCTCCGCAACTTCAGGTCAGCACATGTTGACATCGCTGCTGTCCAGGAGCCCCATATCCTCCCCACAAACAATCTGCATGGAATGAACAGTTTGGAGGCAACTCCTTCTGGACAAACCATGCCGCCCTTATTGTTTTGAATCCCTGGGTTAAAACCCATTCTTTTCACAATATCTAGGTGGCCGCCTCATACTGGCCAAACTCACCACTCCTGACTTCTCTTTCTTCGCTGCAAGCATCTACCTGCCTAATGCAGGTCAGGAGCAAAACTAGCTCTTGGAAGAACTCGTCCAACTCAATCTCCCACGGAATACAGTCCTCTTAGGAGATTTCAACACAACCATAAGTCGCGTCCGTGACTCTTACCCCCTGCAGCAAAGGAACGCCTTGGATCAAGTCGCCTCCAGGATTTCCTTCGCCTGAGTGGCTTTATAGATGCGTTTCCACCCTCCGCGTCTGGTCTAGGTTGCATGACTAGGATCCAGTATGATGGAGGAGCTTTCCAGTTAGCGTCACGCATAGATATGGAACTGATTGGCCCCCTGCTAATTGGCCGCGTCTCCTCTCCCATCTCTCGTGACAACCATCTGAGTGATCACAGGTCACTCACCGTTGTCCTCACCACCACGCTTAGACCGTCTCGTAGGTTCTGGCCTAGGGTTGCCCCAGCTCTTCTCAACAACCTCTTCACTAAGGAGAAGCTGTCTATGACCATCTGGGAGACTCTCACCTCCCCCACCCCACCTGCTTGACCACAAGGCTAGATGGGCGGTGACCAAGGAGGGCATCACC
Organism: Massospora cicadina; assembly: GCA_022478985.1. NCBI lineage: Eukaryota > Fungi > Entomophthoromycota > Entomophthoromycetes > Entomophthorales > Entomophthoraceae > Massospora > Massospora cicadina. The sequence continues at coordinate 78,584 of JAKSZP010015841.1, read as the reverse complement.
TGCGTTGCCTACAACTGTGCCAAAGCCCAGATGACCGCAGCTCGCGCCAGAGTCAAAAGGGCGGAAGCCAGAATCAGAAATCTGGAGCGAAACTGCCAGCTTCGCCCTCTCCCAGTTGGTTGGAAAACTGGGAAGCGGCGCAGGAAGCACTCCGCTTGGAGCTCACACTGCAGGAAGAACAGGCAGCAAACTTTACAACATCTCGTTACTATGCTCAATGGGAACGTCCCACCCGCTTCTTCTTTCAGAAACAGAAAGCCCTGTCAACAGCGCAGGATATTACTGCACTGAAGATTGGCACTACAACAACTTCGGATAAGGAGGAAATCACGCAGGAATTACACCGCTTCTACTCCAGCCTCTTCCATGCCACCCAGGTGGACCCATCAGACATCCAAGACTTCCTGTGGTGGGCTCCAGAGCCGCCCATTGACCCACGGGCTGATGAGGCTCTACTGGCGCCTATTTCCATCCAGAAGGTGATGGAAACCCTTCTGAAATCCCCACGGCTTAAAGCCCCAGGCCCAGACGTATACCCTTTGAGGTGTACCTTCTGGAACCTGCAGTGATAGCCAGAACACTCCGCGACCTCTTCGCTGCACTCTTGGTAAATGGCGAGGTCCTCCCCGACTCCAGAGGCTCAATCACGACCCTCATTTACAAGAAGTCAGACCGTGAGAACCTGGCGAACTGGCGCCCCATGGCGTTGATCAACACAGACCACAAGCTCTTCACAAAGCTTCTGGCCAACCGCATCAATAAATGGGTGTCATCTCACCTCTCCCCATTCCAGCACGGTTTTATTCCGGGGAGGTCGTTATGGGACAACTATAATGACCTTCACGTGACTTTGACTGCTAACTCTCATAAGGTGAATGGCTTTGTGGCTCTCCTGGATATGGAGAAAGCATATGATCGGGTGGCCTGGAAGTATATTGATGCTTCCCTAACCCGCTTCCATCTCCCACCCGCAGCTAGGCGCTGGATATCAGCGCTCTATGACCAGCTCCACACCAGAGTCCTGGCGCCAATGGGTTTTACAGTGGCAGTACCAGTTGGACAAGGTCTCCGGCAAGGGACCCCCTGAGCCCTATCCTTTTTTACATCACCCTTGACCCCCTCTTGGCCTCCTTACAGGACAAGCTAACAGGGATTCTGGTCCCAGGTAAAGCCCCCACACGCACCATGGCATTTGCAGATGACACTGCCATTGCATTTGGCTGCCCTGGGGATGTTGCCCTCGCTGCTGTGACCATTGAGAGGTACACCAAGGCGTCCAACGCCATGGTCAACACCTCCAAGGCAACAGTTGTACAGGTCGGCTCCCCACCTTCCCCCACCATTTGGTATTGAACCTGTGCGCGGTACCTTCCGTCACCTGGGCGTTCTCACCAAACAACAAGGAGTTGCGCTAAAAGACAATGAGGACTTGCTCCTTGCAGCAGTTAACTCCAGGATTGCCAGCTGGAACCGGCGGTACATCACCCCCCAGGGTCAAGCTCTGATGGCCAATGTGTTCCTCCTCTCCAAAGTCTGGTTCCTAGCGCACGTCTGCCCATTCACAGATGCCTTTTATACGCGGCTCAATGTACTCCTCCGCTGTTGGATATGGGGCTAAACCATCCACCAATGGTCCTCTCAACCATTGCCCAACCCTGCAATGAAGGGGGGCTTAGGGCTTCTGGACACGCGATCCCACGCCACCACAATCTTCCTGAAGTTCCTATGGCCGATTGTCTTCTGGGACGCGACCCCCATGCCCCAATGGGCGCCCGCCCTCCGCCAGTCAGTGTCAGCAGCTCTGGGTCTTCCTAGAGCATCTCTGACCTCATTAGGGGAGTGGCTCACAAACCACCCAGGCTATTGCCTGAAACCATCCTCATCCCCTACTGGAACCAGGCTTTCCTTGCCCTGAAACGAGTAGCGCGCGGAAACACTATGCCTTCCCATACAGAAGGGAAGGCCCTGGCCTCAGCCCACGTCGCCATGCAATTGTGCACAATGGACAAGTTGTCACAACTCGCCTCAACCCCCAAGATCGTCCTCCCATCCGCCCAAGACTCCTTGATCTCCTCCCTCCCTCCGTGAGATTTGACCTTAAGGAATTGTGGAAGGACTTCTATCACCCCATCCTGTCAGCAAGGGTGTCCAACACCTTATGGAGGGTGCTCCACTGTTCATACAGGACAGGGGACCGGACTGGCCCTACCTTCCAGCACCGAAGCTGCCCCTGCTGTGTGGAGCCTATTGACTCCCACCTCCATCGTTTTTACACCTGTCCGGGTATCGCCGCATTTTGGCCAAAGGCCCGCGCGCCCTCCATGCTCAGCCCTGGTCTGGACACCCTGTGCAAGACCTCATGTTCAAGCAGACGTTGCATGGTTGCCACCAACCACTATGTGTCCTCGCCTATGCCACAGCCATCTGGACCATCCATAACTCCTTCCTTCGTGCTGCCTTTGACCAGCAGGTGTGGACCCTTCCACACATGCTCACCCACTTTCAGGTACACTTTAAGATGGCCCTGAAGGTCTGCACTATGTCGCCAACCCTCCCCCGCTCAGTTGTCACTGCAGCACGACTCTGGCACGCAAACCTTCCTCCATTTCTTGATGCCTCCTTCCTCCCCTTACCTCGCCTCAGGCTCTTAGGAGCCCAGGCGTAATTTAATAAACATCGATGAATCCCCCTCAGGTTGGGACCATCTAGTACTAAAAAAAGAAGGCTTAAGTATTATAAATAAATTTATTTTACACTTAGGTCACATCATCAATCAAAGAAAAATTTATAAGTTTATATACTGTCAGCATTCATGCTAAATAATGGCTTGAATTATCTCAGGTCAGACCAATAGACCATTTGACTGTCCTCCTCCAGGATTAAGCCTTTAAGAATTAAATGGATTGTTGCCAAATGGAGCCCTTATTCTTAAACAGGAAAGGATTAATGAGGGAGATCTAGGAACATCATGGGATGAGACTCCATATTGACATCAAAGGCCATCATCTAGATTACCTCACACAATGGAAAGCAACAATCTTGTAAAATCTGGAAGAGTATACTTAATCCGCCAAAGGGTTGCACAGTGAGGTTTCCCCTTGATGCAACGGAAAGAAAATTTGAGGATCTTTGTTCCTTTAACAAGCATGATAAAATATAAAATGAAGTCAAAGGCTTCAAAGAACACTATCTTTATTATGAATGGCAGAGTCCACTACCATTACCCTTCTTAATACTTACATTGTAGGCTTTACTACACGTTATTAACTAAAATTCATCCTCTTATTCTTTGTTTCCCCTCTTTTAACTCATCTTTCCAGCCACTATTCAGCCCACCTACTCAGCTTCTCCAATTTTCATTGTGCTTGTCTCATTATTGGGAGTTCTGGCAGAATACCCATATTTGGCCAAGCTCAAATCACAACGCGTTGACCCATATATAATTTGTGGTAAATATAAATTAGCTAAACTCAATCTCAACAGATGACTGATGATCCATCATTATTAATTTAGGCTTATTGCCCAGTCCTATAAATTTTCTGACATTACACTCCATCCTTGAATGGATGATAAGTCTTCATGACGCTTCTTTGAACGTTCTACTAATGTTTTCTGAATCTCAACAGCAGAGCCCACAAACTCCAAAATTTTTCCTCAAGTATGGTACTCTGCAAATATGGGCAACCCAGGCAGAATTCCGCTACCCCAATTCATACTTACTCTGAGCTACAAGGGGTGCCAGAGGTAGATGCCATGACTATTTTTGGCTCAGGAGGAGCTCCATCAGAATTTGTTGGCCATTTGATGTCCTTGTGCGCACCCTTTAGTGATCTTGCAGTGCAGTTATGATGGGGTGGGGATCAGAGAATAAGCCCTTTATTTAACAAAGTGGCACAGCTCCTAGCGGATGGCTTCAGTCATCTAGTGCTTTCACCTATTGATTTGCCACATCTAGAGGTATAAGCAGCATGCCAGATTTATGCTTTGTGAGATGGGTGTTAGCCATCTGATTGGGGTTCTTTTTCCCATGCTCCAACCCACTTTTTCTCACTGGGGGTGAAAGACCAGAATAACTGACTGAATTGCATGGGTTCTGGGGTGTCTGTAGCATTTTCAGTTCTGGACACCAACGATCTAGTATGGTACCTCCCATAATGGCACTCCTTGGGAACACGAGTTTCTTCTTACCTGCTGGGAAGTTAAGTTCAGTGATGGCACGCTATTGAGCAGCCCTAGAGTGGGCTCATCAAACAGTATATTTGGCGTCCTATCCTTTCCCATATGCCTATCCTAGCATGGACAATTTTCCGTTGATTTTCTGGCACTTGCGCATCCTTCTCACCTAGGTCCAGAATCTATCTCCTCATTTGCGATCTGCTCCAACTTTATCCCCCTCATCACATACTCCTTGTTATCCTGTGGCCACAAGCGGATATGGTTTCAAGCCTTGCTCCCTAGTGGGACAGGAGCACATTTGCTTCAATTGCTGAGTTGAGTTGTCACCTCCCCAACTCTTACCATGGATGCATGTACCACACCTCTTACAATTTAACCTCTGCAACCTCTTCTTATTTTTCTAGCACGTCATCCTCTGTGCTGATACCAACTCCCTCCCCTCTTTGATGTAATCTTAACTTCCACTACTAATACCTGAAGGAACTAGTAAAACTGAGCCACCTATGTAATGGCGGAAGAAAAAGAAAAGTGCCTCCCACAAATCAAAGCACAAGTCCCACTGCTAAAGCAGAGGAGGCGAGATGATCCAGAGGCAGCCTGATCAATAGTATGTCTTTTCTTCACTTTCTATTAAAACTCAGTCTTATCTGAAAGGTTACTCATCATATATTTATTAGATGTTTTAATTTCATCATTTTATATCTATTTATTATTATTATTAATTTAGGTATTTGCTTTTTCCATTTTTATTAGTTATAAAACCAAAGAAACTTATAATGAACTCAGTTGATAATCTGACAGCTTGCTGGGTCCTTGATTTTATAGGCATCTACATCAATTTCTTTTTTATCTCAAATGCCCAATCTATATAATAGATGACTTGTTTACTTTCCAAACCCAAGATGGTCATGATAGAGACCACTCTCACCTATCACAAATTGTGAGAGTCTGCTAAGCCTTAGCTTTATTGGAATCATAATCTTTAAAGCTTTTAGCCAGGGTGGTTGAATATGCTTTGGTATGGAAACTTGATTAGTCTGTACACCAAAGTTGTCAAGTAGCGTTGCAGATCTGTTACGTTGGTATCCTCTATTCAGGAGTAAAAGAAATGCAGGAAAAGCTGGGTGCTTTCTGTAAAGCAGCTGAAAAGGACTCTTCTGGTACAGAATGATAACTGATGTTGTAGGCGAAGATGGCGATGGAAAGGAGTGTACTCTAATCTGATGGCATATCTCTCACCAGCTTCCTAAGTTTATTCACCAAGGTCCCATTAACTCGCTCAACCATCCCATTGGATTCTGGGTGATATGAGGTTGTCAAAACCCTGCAGATGGCCATCAGCTCGTTTAGCTTGGGAAGGATATAGAAGGTAAGTTTGTTCCATTCTTGGTAAGGGTGAACTAAGGGCAGCCATGTCTCTAAATAATGCATTCCATGATGAAATCGGCAATGGTGACCGCCCCAAATACCTTACCTCCTGTGCCTCTACCCACCTGGTCTAATATATAGCTACCAGGATATACTTAGAGTGATTCATGCCCATTGGCCAGGTTCCTACAACGTTAATGGACACCATGTGCCATGTGAACTGGGGCCTCACCAACCAATAAGAGGTCTTTTGACTGTAACAATTGAGTTCATCTCAATCATTACATTCCAACTCAGATTCAGAAAATCTGAATCTGAGTCAGATCACTTTTAAGTGCTTTTGGTTCGGTCATTTTGGGCACTGGGTTGTGCCGCACTAAGTTGTAGATTAGGCTTGTGTGAGACTAATCAATGACTTGGGTGAGGCTCTGAAGCGCTGCCTTTATAAGACGCGCCTGCCCATTCTGAAGTTCACTTCAAAATTCTATTTCACCATAGCATTCCCTACCTGGTATCATTGGCAATGGCTCCCCAGATGATCTCTGGTAAGTGGACACCTTTATTTTTTGTGATCAAGAATAAAAATAAAAGTTGTTTTTGGGGTTAGCATACCTTGTATACCTGCGGTCTTTTTTGGGTGATTTATTTTGAGGAGCTTTTGTGTGGTTGGGTTGGACCAACCCAGAGGATTCTGCATAATCAACAAGTAGTAGGCAATGTTTGGCACTGTCAGTGCCCCAAACCTCTTCCTACTTGGTTATGATGCTTTGGTTGCTTGCCGGTGGCACCTAAAAAATATATTTTATTTATTGGCGGTCAGAAACTGGGGATTTTATAATTGTGACATAATTCTAAAACATTGTGCGCTGCATGCCTCCAATTCCCAGTTTGGCTGACCTCAGTGGTCACTTGGTCCCAGTTGTTGAGGAACCAGCGCTGTGGGAGCCAGTAATTGATGACCAGCCCTGGACTTGAAATGGCCATTGGTTAATTTTCCTGGTGGGGCCTCCCGCTCACCAGGGATTTGTGGCACCAAGGGGACCTGTCCCAGAAGGGCTTCATCACCCACAAATGTCCACCTGGAATGGGGTTGGACGTTCAGCCATGCTGTACCGCGCACCCCTCTCATGCTTCTGTTGAATAAAGCGCCTTTCTGGTTGGGATGGGAAGACCATCCCCAACAGGAGCCTTGGAGGTGTGGGGCGCAACACATCCAAGTGCTGGGCGTGCGTCCTCAGGCTGTGTGGCTGATTCTGGCAGCCCAGTCCCAATTCACTATCGCTATTTGTGTTTTCTCAATGGGCCCAGAGTATATCTGGGCTTATTTTCCTGGGGCTTGAGGTAACTCGCCCCAGGAAGCCCTTGTCATGGCGGCCTTCCGCTTAGGGCCCCTCTTCAGGGTAGGGACCTTCTCTAGTGGGGGGTAATGTAACAATCAAGTTTGTCTTGATCATTACATTCTGACTCAGATTCAGATTTTCCAAATCTGTATTCAGATTGCTTTAAGGTGCTTTTGGTTTGTTCATTTTGGGCGCTGAGTTGTGCCTCACCCAAGTTATAGATTAGGCTTATGCAAGCCTAATCAATGACTCAGGTGAGGCCCCCAAAGGGCTGCCTTTATAAGGCGCACCTGCCCATTCCAAAGTTACTTCTGAAACTATTTCACCCTAGCATTCCCTACCTGGGGAGCATTAGCGGTGGCTCCCCAGAATAGCTCTGGTCAATGGGCACCTTTTGTCTTTTATGATCCTGAATAAAGATCAAGTTGTTTTGGGGTTAGCATACCTCACATATCTGTGGTCTTTTTCGGGTGTTTTGTTTTGAGGAGCTTTTGTGTGGTTGGGTTGGACCAACCCTGAGGACTTTGCATAACCAACCTGTAGTAGGCAATTGTTGGCGCTGTCAGTGCCTCAAACCTCTCCCTACTTGGTTAGGCTGCTTTGGTTGCTTGCCAGCGACACCAAAAGGATATTTTACTTATTTGGCGGTCAGAAACTGGAGATTTTTTAATCAAAACACTGATGGAATGGCTATTCTATTTGACATTGGTGGCAACAAGAAATCAATTTGAGCCCATAAAGTTTCATACTCTCTCAATATTAGTACAGTAGCAAGAACTCTAACGTTTTGCATAACCCTCCACAACTTACTACCTTATGCATGCTCAAATTACTGGCCAGTTTTTCCGAGGGTTTTAGAACTTAGTATATCCTCACAAATCCACTTGTATAACATATCATCTTTCCAAACCATATCAGTCATCATCCCATCTAATGCCCAAATAACTTGAGGTGGTTCATTGGCGTATTTGCCACTAACCATCTTTTCATACAGCAAATCGCCCAGTTCCGCCATTACAGCAATTGTCAGTAATGAGATAAACAGTCAGCATTCTGATGCGTTGCACCAGGACGGTGAAGTACTTCAGACTGTAGGCCTGAAGATTGAAGTCCCATCATGCAAGGCGTCTCTCAAGCTCTTGAAGATTTTGTAGCCAACGCAAAGAAGCGTGATCAGGCACAACCTTAAGTTTACTCAATGAAGGTATACCCAGAACTTCTTATATGCATAGATTAAAATAAGAACTCCTACCCCGTCACAGTTTAATTCTTTTCATGGCAAATTAACTTTAATTGCAGTAAGCGACATGGTGTTCCACCCCCTCATCGTCCAGTTGTGACATTACTGCATCAACAGCGGAAAGAGAAACAACTGTATAGACAATAAACTCCTTCTCAAAATTTAGATTTTAAAACACCAGGGTGCTAATCAACGCCATCCAGAGAGTATTAAAGGCACTCTGCCGCCGTTACATCCACTTCAAATCAGTGTCTTTATGTATAAGCTTGAAGAGAGGGGCTCTATTCAGATGAAGTTGGGAATAAACTGTTGGTAATACCTGAACATGCCTAAAACACTTGTATATCCTGATTGGTACTGGGCTGGGTCATTTTATGAATGGCTTCTACCTTGCTGTTTGTGGTCTGAGTCCTATAGTGTCTACCACGAACCCAAGATATTCCAAGTAATCTTTAAAGAAGTGGCACTATTGGGGCTTGATTTTGACGTTGGCCTCTGTGAGCTGGCAGAATACTTCTTCCAAATGATTAAAGTGCTCCAAGAACGTCCACAAAAAGCTGTTAATGTCATTAAGGTACAACAGGACACATCATAGCTTGAGACCACCTATAATAGTGTCCATAGGCCTCTGGAACATAGCTGGGGCGTTACACAGCCCATGAAGCATTAGGGTGGATTGAAATAGCCCTTTAGATGATCATAACACACTTTTCTCATTTTGATCTGAGCAACTTGATCTGCCAGTACCCTGAGATTAGGCCCAAAGCTGAGAAATAGCAAGCGCTACACAGGAGATCTAAAGCATCATCAATACATGGCAGCAGATATGAGTCCTCTTTGATGATAGGGTCCAGCTTTCAGTAGTCAATTACTATCCAGTTTGTGACGTCCTTCTTTCTAACAATCATTACATCAAAGCTTGGGACTCTTAGATAGCTCTAGAATTCCCTTCTCCAGAAGCTTCCTTATTTAATCAGAAATTACATCTTTTGTGGCCCATGAGCAGCAGATTGGATGAGGCAGTTAGGAGGATGATCCCCAGTGCCCACCCAATTAATGACACCATAAGCACATCTCAGATCATAATCATAGGCTGCAAAAATGTCTCAATATTTTCAAATAAAGCTATTTTATAAATCTTTTGCTCTTTTGATAATCCTGTTATGATTCGCATGAAACACTACCATTACACCAGACTGAGGTCCAGTGGGAAGAAAAATCCATCCAGAAAACTGATCTTGTGGAAGCAGAGGGCCTCATCCACAGAGGTCAAATGCAGATATACCACCACCTGGTGTCTTTGGATCCTCAGTGGTCCTTTTTTGTAGATTATCTAGTAACACTTTGATTTTCCTATTGTAAGGAGAGTGTATATAACTCTCCTGTTTCCATTGTGGTGGTGCTCGGTGCACAGAGCCAACATGGAAACTAGCTGTCAGTACCAAAGTTACTAGAGCCCAGCAGAGGGTGCTGGAGTGATAATAACTTAAGGGAAAAAGTGCGATCATGATAACAAACAACTGACCAAAAATGACGTGGTGCACGAAGTGAAAGGGGGTAAACGTCCTAGGTTGGAGGGAACCTGGGCGACCCAGCGGTGCATGAGTTGAAAGTTTAATTTCATCTAGAATAATATGGGGTTAACGTAGCATGAGACCTCCTCAAAGAGGTCTGCACACAGGTTTGCTAGAGATAACATAAGAAAAATGGAAAAAATGGGAAAATGTTTATTGGAAAGTCGACCAACAAGGAATGTTGGTCGCGGAAAACATAATTAGACTTCATTGGGGAAATTTGGAGTCTTCCAAAATGGTCCCAAGCACCAATCCACCAATAGGCAAAGACTACCATCCAAATTGTTAGAAAACACCAAAACTGACTTTACTCAAGCAATTGATTGAAGTTGGATCTGACCAAACGCATGATTTTGTACATGGAACAGGTTTTGAAACCCCATTTCTCAACTAACAGAATTGAACCATCTGCAATAATTAAGTAAACCGTCCGTTTTAACGCCTGGGCCAATGTAAGGGGCTTGGCGTTAAGCACCTCACTACCAACCTGGGCATACTTGAATTTTATCCTGAATTGGTCTACTGTGTGCCTGAGGTCAGGAAGGGCCTGAAGCTTTACCTTCTGGGCCTTCTGTTGCCCAGCCTTATCTTAGGGTTGGTCCCCACTATGATGTCATTTAACCATGTCATTACCCTCTCCTCCCAATGGGGCTCAACCCCTCCCTCCAGGGGCTTGTGCAAGGGATAAGTTCTTGTGAGCTGGGGCCAACTTCATGGCAGCAACGGTCAGTTTGGGTTGAGATCCAGCAGCATGGGGGAAACGCGTGTGGAAGGATTCAATCAGATCTTGGGCATGCACACAGTCGCATACTGGAACACAACTGTTCTCTGCCGCGTGAAAACCCTTTCAGGATACCAGATACTCAAGTCTTCTTTTAACACGGCGGGATGCAACTATTTCTTCCACTTCCCAATCTGGCGCCCCATCCACATGATAGGCCTCAGGAGTCTCTGGTGGGGGCCCTTGAACAACGTCAATTTGCTCTCATGGAAGACAGAGAAGATCCAAAATGAAGAGAGAAGATCTAGCTGGTATGAGGCATGGCCCACCTTTCTAACCACGAGGTAAGGGCCAATCCTCTTTGGTCCCAGCTTTTTGCATGGCTGCTTGATAGGGATGTTACAAGCATCAAGCATCACGAGATCCCCTTCCTTATATGCTGGACCCACTCAGCACTTACCATCAGCGTTCTCCTTATAAACTTGCATTGCCGCCTCCAAACTTGTGGAAACCGCCTGGTGGACTTTTTTGATAGTCTTGGAAAAGTCCACCACCGCTTTAACCTTTAACCCACAGCTGGGCTCTATTTTAAAGGCGGGGTTAAAGCCATGGTTGGCGAAAAAGGGGGAACAACTGATAGAAGAATGAAAAGTGTTGTTGTAACTGAATTGGGCCATAGGGAGGTGAGAAACACAATATGAATGATCTGCGGTGGTGTAACACTGCAGAAACTGTTCTAAGCACTGGTTCACTCGTTCAGTCTGCCCATCTGATTGGGGTTGATAGGCAGTTGGATGACAGGGGCGAATCTGAAGAGTCTTAAACAACTCTTCCCAAAAATGGAGGTAAATTGGAGTCCCCGGTCACTGATAATCTCTTGAGGGACCCCATGGAGCGCAAACACATGTGTGAAGAAAAGCCTAGCCATCTCAGCCGCGGTTATTGTAGTTCTGCAAGGAATGAAGTGAGCGAACTTTGTAAAGCGGTCCACCACCATGATGGAATCTTAGCCATCAGAGACAGGTAGTTTCACAAAGAAATCCATTAAAAGGGAAGTCCAGGGCCCTTCAGCTTTCTGGACTGGTACCAAAAACCCTGCTAAAGGTTGACTATTTGGTTTCATTTGGTTGCAGATAAAGAAATCTTTACATTACCATGCCACCTGATCAGGCAAGCCCATCCAATTGTAGGCGCGCCATACTAACTCCAAGGTCTTTAATTTAACAGGATGACCAACGGTGAGTCCATCATGATGGTCTCAGATGATTTCCAGGCGCAGTGGTCCAGCAGGAACCCATAGGCGCCCCTGAAACCACACCATCTCATCCTTCACATGATAGCCCCTGGATAGATCCTCTTAATTCAAAGTGGTCTTCGCAAGTACCATAGTATATTCAGCTGATAGTGGCTGAGAAAGGACCACCTTTCCAAACAAACTATATTCCTCCACATTTTCCAGAGGTACAAGTACTGGCCCATTGGCCGGGGGAGAGGGAAGTTGAGACACAATTTTATTTGGAGGTATCATCACCTGTGTGTTATGGATTTCTAACTCCTTTTGATCAAGAGCTAAAGCAGGGTTGAATCATAACGCATCTGCCAAACCATTATCCTTGCCCTTGGTGAATTTGTAAGAAAAGGCAAATTGGGAAAGGGTCTCATGCCAAAAAGTCTGCTGTGGGGTTAGGAATCAGGGGCTTGGTATCACAGCAAGGCACGGTGATCTGTACATACATGGAACAGTTGGTTAGAGCCATGCAAGTGGTGACGCCAATAAGTCAGCACCTCCAACACTGCTAGTAACTCCTTGTCATAAACGGCGTAATTCAACTCATGCAGAGACATTTTCCTTTAAAATATCCCACAGGATGCTTTACCCATCTTCACCTACTTGTAACAAGGCAGCCGCTATGGCGAAGTTGGAGGCATCAGTAGACACAATGAACTCTTTGGAAGGGTCAACATGGCGAAGGACAGACGTAGACAATAGGGTGCACTTCAATTCTTGGAAATCATTTTCTAAAACGGAACCACTGAAGCATCTTGGCACCGCTAGCCTTATATAAGGGTGCTGCCACCTTGGTGAGATTGGGCATGAACTTCTTGAGGAATGTACAAATCCCAAAAAGCTCCTCAATTCCCTTTTGAGTTAGGGGTGGGCTACTCACGAATAGCCTTCCCTTGTCAGGAGTTTATCATGTGTCAGGAAAACTGGATCGCAGGAGGTCGCTGAGGGAAAGACACAGGCCAAAGGTGATACAACAAGGCCAAGCGACCCAACAAAACGAAGAGACGTCCTAAACGGTCAGTATTGTGTTTCCACATAAATTTTTGGAGCAAAATGCACACCAAACTGACCACAACCATCAGTGACAAGAGGACCTGGGAGCTGGGAAGGGTGGCGTAAAATCCAAGGCTAAGTCCAGAGAAATATGAGGAGGCGGAGCCAGCGGAATAGGTGGCAGACTCAGGTACAACAGTAGGGGCAAACCAGAGTGGAAAACGAACTCCAGCCATCACAGATCTTCATAGAGGTATTTTTTTTTGTTATAGGAAACAAAAATTATACAGGAAACTGGACCAAAACTTCTAGACTTTATTGAGGTGATCAGAATATCTGAGAAAAGCAAAGCCTTTCCCATCTTTGGACTTAATTTATAGGGGGTTGCTTCACGAAGATTCCAGTGGTTATTGGAATCTGATATGAGCTACAAATTCGTTTTTCAACAAAATCAAAATTTTTCGAATTTGGCCAGATTTTGTAACCTCATATCGTGTGATTTTCTGGGTCTTGAGTTCGATTCCCACCTGGGCTTTTGCCTTAAATAAGCCGTTTTTCCTCAGCCCTGGCTGGCAAAGCCAAAACCCATTTTTTGTCAATGACCTTAGATAGGTCATTGACCATTAGGGGTTCTGGTCTCTGCCCCAAGGGCTTGTTGGACTTGGCTTTAGAAGGGCGGTTAATTCCAGGAAATATTTAACTAGCTGTGACAACATGTTTCCTTGGTCAAGCATGACGTTGCTCAGAAAAGTGACTTGGGACTTAAAAAATTTACACTTGCTAATCTTCAGCGTAAGGCTGGCTGCCTTCAACCTCTCCTCCACTTGGCGAAGGTGTACTGAGTGGGACTTATAATTGGCTGAAAACACCAGGATATCATCCATGTAGGCAACGGCGCATACCCCTAACAAGTCCCCCAACGCTGCATCAATTCGACGTTGAAAGATAGCAGGGGCATTCTTAAGCCCAAAGGGCGTGAACCAAAACTGGAAAGTCCCTTTTCTGGCACAGAATGCGGTTAACCACTCTTGTCCCTTTTTAATATGAATCTTATTGAACGCATTGAGGCAATCCAGCTTAGAGAAAACTTTAGCCTTCTACACATAGCGAGCAATCTGAGAATCTAAAGGGATGTGATGTAGATCTGGTATGATGACATTGTTGAGGTTCCCATAGTCTACGCATGGGCGTAGAGTACCATCAGACTTCTCAACAAAGAGAAGTGGGGAGTATATGAGGGAGGTACACTGAAAAATCGCGCCTTTGGCTACCTGCTCTTTAACCCACACATCCAACGCCTATTCCTCCTGGACAGTCAATAGGTAAATGGGGGAAGATATATGCACCAAATCCACAGTGAGCTTGAAGTCATAAATAAACTCAGAGTGCTCAGGAAGTGTGTTAGCGGATGCTGAATCATAAGAAGATTCCAACCCCTCCAACCAGGATGGTAGGGGAACCTTTACAGAGGGTTTTAGCAAAGGGGCAAGATGAAGAGTGTGAACATTGGGACAGTGGGGCAATTTGCGCTGGGCGTTATCCTCTGACAAAGGAACAATCAGCTTGTGACTATTTAACAAAGACAAGAATAAAATGTTTTATTTAAAATTAGTCCTGACGTCAAACTTTCTTCACCACCCCACACCCAAAATAATGGGGAACAAGAGGTTTCTGATAGCTTGAAGTTGGTCAGACAGAAGATAGGCGCCCACCTGGTAGTCCACTAACACCATGACGTTAAGCATTGGCCTACCTTGAGAAGCCTCGCCTCTAACCATAGCACATGATGAATAACTCAACTAAAGGTAGTCAGCAAGATCTTGGTCAATAAAATAATCAGAGGCACCGGTATCCACTAAAATAGTTGTGCTAAATTTCCCCAAAGGGGATGTGAGGGTAGCGGTCAATAAGAAGTATCCATAATGGGATTTATTCAAAGCAGAAAACGCCACTACCTCACCTGAAAATTCTTTCTCTGGCGTGACCAAGCCTTCAGGGTATGTTTGGAACCATAAAAGGGGGAGGGATAGTGGGCCACTCTTACTACTGAGGCCAGATATCCCACCACACCTTCTGCAGGTGCATATACATTATCATATTTAAGCGAAGTTCTTTTTCCACTTCCTGAGTGGCCCAGATCATGATATGGGTCAAACGTGGGTTCTCAGGGGTAATCTAATATACCAGAATAAGGTCCTCATCCAGGCCATAAGAGCTAATAAACGGTTCAGATGTAGAGACAAGGTTTTCATTATAAAAACTCATTTTTAGATACAAATAACCCTATCCCTCAAACAGCAGTGGAATGTACAGCGTTATCCAAAACCAACACCCCCAGACCCATTTGCGCCAATTCCGCCAACATCAGCTGAATGCGCTGTCAAATGAAAACTCATTTATCTAATTTGAAATTGATAATTTTGGCGGAAATTGGGGAATCACGACTTTCAGACCTTAAAGCATCCATATACACCAGGTACGAGCATGAAGGGTGGATACTTTCCAGTTGGAGGCAACCATAATAACGCTGAGTTGATCCAACCTTTGGGAAAAGGAGGAAACAGCATTGCGGCTGACTACAGCCAAAGCCCACATCTGGCGCCCACCATTTCCACTTCAGAAAAGTACTACACGGAAAAAGTTTGTGCACATAGAATTGAGTGGTTGGTTGACCAAAGTAAAGAGTGACTATAACTCTCCTGTTTCCAGAGTGGTGGTGCTTGGTGCACAGAGCCAATGCATGAAAACTAGCCATCAGTACCAAAGTTACTAGAGCCCAGCAGACGGTGCTGGAGCGATAATAACTTAATTGAAAAAGTGCAATCATGATAGCAAACAACTGACCAAGAATGACGTGGTGCACAAAGTGAAAAGGGGTAAAAGTACCAGGTTGGAGGGAACCTGGGCGACCCAACGGTGCACAAGTTGAAAATTTAATTGCATTTAGAATAAAGTGGTTAACATAGCATAAGACCTCCTTGAAGAGGTCCATGCTCAGGTTTGCTAGAGAAACATAAGAAAAATGGAAAAAATGAGAAAATGTTTATTGGGAAGTCAAACAACAAGAAATGTTGGTCGCAGAAAACATAATTAAACTTTATTGGGGAAATTCAGAGTCTACTGAATTGGTCCCAAGCACTGATCAACCAATAGGCAAAGACTACCATCCAAATTTGTAGAAAACACCAAAAAAGACTTCACTCAAGTAATTGATTGAAGTTGGATTGAACCAAATGCATGATTTTGTAAATAGAATGGGTTTTGAAACCCTGTTCCTCAACTAACCAAGTCAAACCATCTGCGTCAATCGCATAAACTGTCCATTTTAATGCCTGGGCTGACTTAAGGAGCTGGGCGTTAGGCACCTTACTAGTACCACCTGGGCATACTTGGCTTGTACCCAGCGTTGGTCTACTGTGTGCATGGGGTCAGTAAGGGCCTGAAGCTTTACCTTCTGGGCCTCCTGTCTCCCAGCCTTATCTTAGGGTTGGTCCCCACTATGATGTCATTTAACCATGACACCCATGTCTAGGTATTATCATGCTTGGTTCATATGAATCTCAAGGCGTGATTGCTGATAAGGGTCAAAAATATCACCATAATAACCAAAATGTTATCTCAACCTCTAGCTCTGTGCCCACTAGAACTTGGTGGCCAGAGGGGATCAATATGACAGCAGCAGATCAAAGCTGTAACCCCTGGTACTCATATATCTGGTGGGGGAGAACACTGCTTTGTTTTTTAATCACTGTTAGTGTACAGGGATTACACTCTTGTTGAATTTTAGGTTTTTAAAGATGCTCACTGGTGCGTTTGCCACTGTTAGTTTTTGCCCTGGTGATATTCCTAACATTTTAATGAAATTAGTATAATCTTCAAGGATGATTACCAATTAGTTTGCTAATTTTAATTCTTTATTTAATGCTAATACCCCACTTTGTGCTCCCCGTTTTGGTTTCGTTGAGCTGTCTCAATCTGCAGGATCTAGAAAGAATTGGGCATCATCCCCAATAGGAAATTGGTGAGTCTCATCACTGGCAACTGAGGCTGAGGATGATGAGATAATTAATATTATCAATTAAGATGACGAATTGCTTAAATTCAACATCAAAAAGTATTGGAGTTGATCCCAATAGAGTTTTAAGTTAATTTTGACATCAGCAACTTATGCTGAGGATGCTGATATAATTTATACTACTCATTTAAGCTCAGCAGGCTTTTATCCCTGCACCAACTCCATTTGAAAATGACTATGAGATTTCTGGCAGAAAATCAAATATTGGAGGACCATCGACTTATGACAAGGATGCTGAACCATTTAATATTTTTAAATTTATTGCAGGGAAGGCTGACCATGGGATGGACACTTCCAAATATGACTTAGGACAGATAAACTTAGTACTGGGGGAGGCACCCCAGAGAAGCGATGCTATCTCTTGTTGCCAGCGGGAACACCACTTATGGGGAGGGGGAGGGAACGTGTGAAGGGGCCGTAGCCACTATTGAGGACGTGTGGAGGAAGGGGTCTGATTTGATGAACCAGACTGGGAACCAGGAGGAGACCAGCTGTCAGTAACGCGGTGGGAGGTATCCAAACATCCACGCTTGAAAGTGGTCCACCAAATGAGACCAGAATCTGTGGACAGTTTCTGGGAGGGTGGGGGTGGAGCCTGCAATGGCATCTAAGACAATCGTGTGGATAGTCCACATGGCGATTGCAACCACTAGAGCATGGAGGGAGGGTGGAAGGGGGAGGCCATTGATAGAGCAAACATATCTCTTGGCAGACTGAAGGGATGCGTTTGATCCTGGCCCAGCTGACGTTGAACTTCGCGCCATATCACTTTAGAGGTGGGGCACTTCTCCAGGCGGTGGAACAGCGTTCCATACTGGCCGCACACGACACAGGATGATTGTAAAGCGTTAGAGCGCTCAGCTTTACGATACACCCACCTCAGGCAGTGCCACACATGGGAGCAGACTTGAGGCTGCAACAGAGGGTGATGTACATATTTCCAGATTGTTTTTTATTTCTCAATGGAATAAGGGATGTCCATCATGTCCAGGTAGTCCACCCTGGATAGGACATGGGGCTGAATGAGGATCACGCCATCATGGATGGGTAGCCCTTGTACCTCTTGTGTGAACTGAGGAGAGGGGCGGCCTCTTTGGGTTGTATGTCCACTAATACGAATTCTCCACTCTGCGCTCCGCATGGAGAGTAGGATTCGTTAGTAGTGGGTTTTTGTCCCGTGAGGACCTGTGGTCAATGTGTGTGATGCGAGGTATTTCATCAGGGAGTGGGGGTTCAATGGATTGTTGAGGCCCAAGGCTCAGGAGAAGTTGGAGCGGGCTGCGCGGGACCAGTGTTGGGATGGGAGTGTAGGAGCGGTGATGGCCGCGATCCAGGTGCCCAGGATCTTGGCAGCATGGGCTTTGAAGTCAAGCAGGCCCATGCCACCATGATGATGAGGGCCAAACATGACCTCTAGCCGCACTGGTGGAGGGCGGCCTGACCAAAGCCATCCTTGCAGCAAAGCATACAGGGATTTGAAGAAGATTGGGGAGAAGGGGATGGCGTGGGCTCCGAACCAGACTTTGGATAGAAGCATAGAGTTGGCAAGAACAACCCTTCCTGTAAGGGAAGTAGGTTGGGCTCTGAGAGAGGCGATTCGCTTCATCACGTTGTACAGAATATGGCACTCCATTACTGCTGATGCGTATCCGCCTGCCTCCATCCACACGCCCAGATGGCGCACTGGTCCTGTGGTAGGATGTGGCATGAAGGGGAGCACCAGTGGAGCGGTGTGTGTTGAGTTAGTAAGGTGTGGATGTGGGCGAGCAGATGGGCTGGGTTGGGAACTAATTGCTGGGGCCCAGCTGTTCTGAAACTGACCAAGGAGGATGATTTTGGTTTTGGAGGCGTTCAGTGCCACGTTGCTTACCCGGGAATATTCCTGGATGAGAGCTTCAAGCGCGCGTGCATCTTGATTATTAGACACCCCAACAACACAATCATCTGCGAACGCCAATATCTTGACTGGGGCTTGGCCTGGCACATGGACCCCAGTGATTTGGGCATTCACATTTCGCAGTAGTGGCTCAAGGCTGAAGTTGTATAAGAGTGGGCTGAGGGGGTCCCCTTGTTGCAAGCCCCTTTGAGGGCGGACTACTTCCATTAGGAAGCCAGGGCCACACACTGCCATTGTTGCAGATTCCGTGAGCAGCATCACCCAGTTTATGAAGCGAGGGGGTAGGCGGAATTGATGGAGGCAGGCACTTAGGTATTCCCAGTTTACTCTATCATAGGCCTTTTGTTGGTCCAAGAATACAAATGCCCCAGAGGCTGTGGACTGACATACATTAGCCACAAAGTGCACGTTATCCCAAATTGACCTTCTGGGGATGAAACTGAATTGTTCTGGGGAGATGGTGGCAGATGCTACAATCCCTAAACGGTTAGCCATTATTTTAGTTAAAATTTTTGTATCCATGTTAGTTAAAGAAATGGGTCGGCAGTTGGCTAGGTCAAGCTTAGCCCCTTTTATTGAAGAGTGTGACAGTAAAGGCCTCATGTCCTCCTGGTAGGAGGCGCATTTCCAACAGGCTTTGGTTAAGTGAGGCAAACAGAAGTGGGGATATATATTTGAAATATTTTTTGTAAAACTCATATGGAATGCCATCTGGGCCTGGGCATTTTTGGTTTGGCGCACCACGAATGGTTGTCCATAATTTGTTCAGAGTAATTAAATTCATTATTTCCAGGTATCGGAAAATGGTGTGGATATGAGCTCAGTCAAGAAATTCCGCCACTTTGGCTGGCTGAATTGGTTCAGCTTGGTACAACTCGGAGTAATATTTTCTGCATTTTGATTACCACTTTGGCCAGTGTATCCGCAATAGAATTATCTGATCTTTGCACCTGTGTGCAGGCCACGCTCTGGCGTGGTGCGAAAATTCTTTTAAAGAAATATGCGGTGCACTTGTCACCTTTTGTGATGCTTGTGGCCCTGTATTGAACACAAACCTGATGTTTGTGTTGCCTTTCAAGTGAATTGAGGTGGGTGGCTGCCTCTGCCCACTTCCGGCCCCATGCAGAGCTGTATCCTGTTGCTGGGATGTTGGACTCCAGGTGTGCCAACTCTGCCAGAGCATGCATTATGACCGCTGATGTGGTTCATGAGCATCTGGAGGAGATATGGCGAGAGTGGCGGATGGTGTCATCTTTGAAAGTTGCCCATGTGGAAATGGGGTCCGCACAAAAAGGTGCAACAAACTTTTTTGCTGAAGTTGCTTCTTCCACCCACGTGGAAAATCCTGGTGATGCGAGCTCGGGGGGCCGATTTTGCACCAATGTGGGGCCTTAGCAACTGTGACAGGTAGGTGGTAGGTTATTATGACCAGTCGGTGGTCAGAGAATTCCATTTTCATTGTTTTGAAGTGGGAGATGTGGGGTTGGAATTTCGCCAGCATTATAATAAGGTCGATGTGGGTCATGGACCTTAATTGGCTGTTGTGGATGTGGGGACATGTCATGTTTTTGAGCAGCGGGGCATGTTGTGGCAGTGCATCCATTAACCCAAGGGTGGCCTTTAGAATGTGTAGTTCTATGTGACCCTGTGGGGCGTGGGGTGAGGGAGGCCACCAGTCCGTTGGTGAGGTTAGCCAACAGTTCATGTTGCCAACTAGGAAAGAATCAGGGGGTAGCAGGAGGGATTTGACCGATGAGAAAAATTCCCAACGCTCATGTGCACCATTTGGGGCATAGATGTTGACAATTGCATGTGCTACTTGGCCCACGAGAAGGTGATGATGAGCACTCAGCCATTTAGGAATGTTTCTGAGGATACAAATTTGAAAAAATTATTTTTCTGAATTAGCACCCCACAGTGCTTTGACCAAAAGGATAGGGATGGGAGGAGCATTGTTTTCCAAGTTTCCTTAGAACTTCATGGACAGTGGGACTCCTGGATGGCCAGGATATCCACGGGTAAATTGTGTTGTAAAAAACTCAGTTTCCTAGCCCAAGACGGGGAGGCCTTGAATCTGGCGATATTCAACGTCCCTAAAGTGAAGGTTTCCCCCATCGCACCTTAGGTGTGAGGGGGTGGGCCCCCGGGCCCACCAGCCTCTTCTAGGTCCCCACAGGCTTTTACAGCAGTGCGGGTGTTAGCAGTAACGCTATCAGATTTTTTTGATTTTTGTGGAAAGAGTTGCATTAGCTTTGGCCTTTTTTTGTTTTACTGACATCAGACAAATTTTTTGTGGTGCAGATGAGTTCAGTGCACTGTTGAGCAGGTTAAAAATTTTTTTTCAGTTGGGATAGGTCCCAAGTTGGTTTTGACTGGAGCTTAGGTGCAACGATTGGGTGAGATTGAGTCTCCCATCAGATCCTCAGATTGAGTGGCCTGCTCAGCATGGGCTTTCCAATCTGATTGGTTGATGGATTCCCGAGTTGCTTCTGCCGCGAAGGTTTCCATGTCCTCCTGGCGTTGTGAGTGTAGGATAGCAGTGGTGGCCTTGGCCATTTCCTTGGCCATGGCCCTACAGGCCTGCTTGGCCTTCTTCCGTTCTTGCGGGGAGATAGGCTTTACCAATAGGTAGCAGCCTTGTGCTCCCCATGGGAAAGCCTCCTTGGTGCTTGCAGTTGGTTTGTAGTGCGCCTCTCCGTTGGCCATGGCCACTGAGGGGTGCTCTTGGAATGTGACACCCTCTTTGATGGGGCATGTGTGCGCCTTATGGCTGAACGCGTCACAATGGGTGCAAATGGGTGGTGCGCTGTCCACGGTCACCTGGAATGGGTGTGTGGTATGCCCTGCAATATCAAATAAAGTGGAGTGCGGGATCTGGGTTAGGTCCTTTGCAATCTCCTCAGTTGGGGTCAGAACTGCGATGGCTTTGATGGTGCACAGGTGTGGCATCAGCGTGAAGCGTTGCATTTCAAAAGATTGTATTTCGCCATATATGGCGAGACCATCTTTCAGGTGTTGTTCCAAAGTGTCACATTTTACTGTAGTAGGCAAAAAGTCAAACGTGAGGAAAATTTGGTTTGATTTTTTCCATCTAGTGCATTTGGTTTCAATGACCCATTGCCCTTTGGGGAGGTTGACCACTATGTGCACTGCTGCAGCCTTGTCTGCTGCTTTTTTTTGAAACCTAGTTCCAGCCAACCGCGTGACATGGAGTGAGGTGCAACGTACACTGCGGTTGGGAAAATTTTGTGTACATCTTCACAAAATTTTTCCCATAAGGCTGTTTTTTGGATGTCCAGATATATGCGGACTCTGAATTCCACTGACAAAAGTGGTTGGGAGTGTGGCGTGTTGATGTACTGGTTGCATCATGCTTGCCATGCAAGTATCTCTGGGGAAATCATGACCACCAGTTTTTTAAGATTTTTGTCTATTCTGCCAGATTCTCCGGGGCGTTTTTGAACGTTGGAGGCTGCGGGCCTTCCACCTGCTCCTCTTACCTTGCTTGCCCAACTGCTCCCTGACATGGGCGCAGACTAATCTCCTCTGTGAGATTATCAAACTAAATTCAGTCTTGAATTGAATAGGTTGCAAAAGTGTTTGCAACGAGAAAGAAAAGTCTCTTGAATTATCTGAACCATTTAATATTAATTAAATAAAGTTGAATTACATTTTGACTTTGTGAGAGGATTGGGTTAAATACCTGACAGTATTTTGGTTTAATTTGGCACCGGCGACTTATGCTAATTATGTCAAGATATTTAATTTATTCAGATTATCATGAATCAAGGATTGACATAATTATGGACATTTGAGGATGACAAGTATTGCCAGTAAGAGTGCTGATGAATACTAAGCAGGAGAATCACCTTTAAGTACTGATGATGCTGGAAATAAATGCCAATGATGTGGACAGGCAAAAAATGCCTATAAATAGTTTGATCTCCCTCTTAATAAAAAATCTTCTAAGCTCCAAACATAAGATTTTGTTTGCCCTTCTTTATCAAGTTTTTAGTTAACAGTATTTAGCTTAGCTTGTAGAGGTGGGACTCAAGATCCTCAGTTATTAGGTGCTGGGTTAAAGCACCTGGAGTGGTTGGCGCAACCAAATCCCAACTTTGAAATAGATGGCAACCCCGCAGGAACTTGGGCAACTAGCAGCAATAATGATCGACTGGAAGGATTGAAGGGGAGTAAACCTAAGGGAGTCAATAGAGGACACTGAACTACAATCGTTGGACATGTCCCAGGAGAGGACCTCTGAGCTATAATGAGTGGTCAAGCTTTTGAAGAAGTTGTTGGTATGCTGGGTTGGTGGATTGCCCTATGAATTTGTAGGATAACGTCACCAATGATTGTGAAAAAGAAAGGGACAGCAGTCTTCATACTGTTTGGCCTGGCACACTAATGGAGTCACCTAGTATTGAGAATAAAAAATTCTCAACATTTGGTTAAATAAAAATAGTTAGCCCCATACCTCAATTCCTCCTAGGGCCAAAATAAGTTTTCAAGGCGCACAGGGGCATTATGGTTGGACCAAAGCCATCCCTGTATTATAAATTTATTGTATTAAAAAATGACATTGAGAAAGCAATTGCATGGGCTATAAACCATATGATTGATGATATCATGGAGTTGGCTATTATAACCATTCCTGTTAGACCTGTTTGATGTTAATTCAAGGAGGCAATGCGTTTTGTTATTTTATCTAGAAGTTGATTTTCCATCATGGTTACGGCGTATCCTCCTGCCTATAGCCATATCCCCAAGTGACGGACATGTCTAGCTGCTTGCTTGGTAGTGAAGGGAAGTTCCAGTGAGGTAATTGCTGATCTTCGCCTCCTATTTCTGGTGAGGAGTCTTGATGTTGTATTAATTTGTTGACCCAGGGTAGATAGCGTCCAATTAGTCTGATATTTCCACAGGAGTATGATTTTCGTTTTTTGAGTGTTAAGCGATGTGTTGCTTATGGACTGAGTATTCTTGTATTATTTTCTCAATTCTGCGAGCATCTTGGTTGTTGGATATACCCACCACGAGGTCATCAGCAAAATCCATCATTTTGACTGGTGGTTGGTTATATATATTTATTCCATTGATAAGGGCGTTGTATTACAGGTTAGGAGATCAAGACAAAATTGTATAGTAGAGGGCTTAGATGGTCTCCTTGTTTGAGTCTTTTTTGTGAAAAACTAAGGCAGTTAAAAAAACTTGTCTCACGAACAGCCATGGTGGCTAACTCTGTAAACAACATCACCCATTTTATAAACAAATTTAGAAGTTTGAATTTTTGATGGCAGGCCCTGAGATAGGTCCAGTTCACCCTGTTGTATGCCTTCTTTTGATCTAAAATGAAACCGCTCCAGATGCTTTAGATTGGCAGACATTTGTAACTGTGTGAATATTGTCCCATATGGATCTGCTTGAGACAAATCCATATTGTGATTGTGATATCACATCAGTTGTAATTTCCCTAATCGTTTGGCCATAATTTTTGTTAATATTTTTGTGTCAGTATTAGTTAGGTAGATTGGGTGCCAATTAAATAGGTTTAGTCTATCTACTTTTTTTAATAGAGTGACAGTGTATGTTTACTTGCCTTCAGGTAGAAGGGATGTTTCCATAATGCACTTGTTCATGGAATCTAAAAGAATATTAGATATGTTAGTAAAATATTTTATATAAAATTCATAGGTACTCCCATCAGGTCCAGGGCATTTCCCTCAAGGTGCACCTCGCACTGCTTCCCATAATTCCCCACGTGATATTAAATTTAATTAAATTGTTGTTTTAAAACATGGTTTTGATATGTATGTTTGCAAGAATTTTTTTGATTTTTTCTGGTTCAACTGGTTCTATCAATATACATTTGTACAGAACCTGTGTATTTTGATTGCAAGTTCTTTGAGTGTTCCTGCTATGGATTTATCTGATTGTCAGACCTGTGTGCAGGCTACCATGTTTTTTGGGCATGAAATCTACGTAAAAAATAGCTCAAACAAGGTTATCCATCTTTTTAGGGTTTTGCTCTGTATTGAACCCCAGAACGGCGTTAGTGTTTGCATATCAATGTGTTTAACCATACAAAAAACTTATGCTCATTTACATCCCCATCCAGGGCTGTATCCTGTGCGTGGGACATTGTTTTTCAGGTGATTAATTTCTTCCAAGGTGTGTTTGATGATATATGAAGCTTCCCTGTATCTTCTTGATGATGGTGTTGGTTAATCTGTTGTGTTGTTGATTTTTTGAAAATTTTCCAGATTATTAATGGTTCTGAACAGAATTATGTTTGAAAATCCCATGTTGAGGACATTTCTCTACCCAATATTGAAATTCCAAGCCAGCTAAATTTTAAGGGCATATTCTGCACCACTTGGGTGCTTAAATAATTGTTTCCGCTGGTGTGAAGGACACCAAAACTAGCTGGTGGTCGGAGAATTCAATTTTGTAGTCTTGAATTTATGGATTTGGTGTTGGCAAATTAATGGTGCAATTATAAGGTCTATCTGCAACATAGAAATTAGTACACCGTTGTGCACATGTGGTCATGTCATGTTCTGTAGGAGGGGTTACCATTTAGGTAATAGATCATATAGTCCCAGGGTGGCCTTTAACATGTGAGTTTCCACTTGCCCTTGTAGTATCTCCGTTGTTCATGGCCATCAGTCAGTGTCTGGGTTAATCCAGCAGCTCATTTTATCCCATGACAGAGGCGTTTGCTGAAAGATGTACTTGTGTTAGAGCTGATAAAAACTCTTGAAAGTTTATTGCATGTTTGGTGCATACGCTCTGGCTATTGTGTGCACATTTTTGTGCCATGAGAAGGTAACAAGTAGTACGCAGCCATCCAAAGACAAACTTTTATTTTTTTGAATTTAAAGTTTTGTTTTGTACATACTATTAACCCAGAGGGTTGCAACAAAAACAATATTGTAGGAGGATCATGTTTTCCCATGCCTTCTCTCTTCCCTGTGGACTGTGGGTTTCCTGAATCACCAGGATATTCACAGGTGGGTTGCGCAGAAGACTCAACTTATTGGCCTGGTTTAAGGACTTGAGTCCCACTATGTTTAGTGCCCCTATCTCTAATGAGATGCCTGATGCACCTCAGGACAGTTAGCAGGGCCTCCCGGCACTACTCCCTCACCCTCACTACTATCCATTGCATCTTTGCTACAGGTGGCATAATTATGATTAAGAGTTGTTGTTATGCTATACTTTTTGTTATCACTGCCTTTACTCCTTTCCTGCCTTTTTTGGGTTTCAATTTCTCATTAAAGTGCACTTTTTTGCTTTTTGTCTTCATTTTTAGTTTGCACATTCCATTGTTGATTTTCACTCTCAATTGAGTTGTCCTCCACTATTTTAAAGGGGAGTTCCAAACCCCTGTTTTGCAACACTTTAATTCTAAATTGGTTTTTCCAAATCCATTTTTGTTTAAAAGGTTGTTTGATTTTATGTTGGATTTGATTGGCTAATTATTTCAAGTTCATCCATGTCTTCCTGGATCTGTTCAGTTAATGGATGATTTTGCCAAGGCCTTTGCCTTAACTGAGGCCAACTTTCGAGCTTGTTTGGCCATTTTTCATTCATTTGGGGAAATTGGGTCAAGAATTTTATATTGTCTGAATCCTCCCCAGTTGAATGCTTGTGTGGTGTCAATGATTTTAGTTTACTCTGAGTCATCTTCGCCCATTTCTTCCTCTTTAGAATTCTATTTCTCTTAGGCCTTCTTTTATGATACAAGCATAAATTTTGTTCCCAAAGGCCTGGAAGTGGTTGGATATGGAGGGTGTGATTTACTGTTGCACGGAATAGTTGGGATTTTTCCATCAATAATAATGGATGCAATTGTTGGGATCACAGGAAGATACCTTGGATCCTTTTGTTGTTTTGTGGTCCAGATGACCCAAAGTCTGAGGGTGGTGGATACTTAACTTGGTTGCTTTTCTTGATCATGAAGTCTTGATAATCCAGATATCTAGTCTGGTGTGGTAAATTCCAAATAGATATAATTTTTACTTAAAATTGCGAAAAGGGGGTAAATAAAGTTTATTACTTAATACTAGCTTTTTAAGGGTAATCAGGGAGGCTTATCATGGAAAATCTAAACTGCAAAAGCTTTGATCTAAAAGGTAAACGAAATGGGGATTTGGTGATACCCCAATTATCTCAGTTGACTTGACTGAGCTCATCTCATAGCTCAGGTTTGAACCTTGACAGAAGTTTGAGGTTTTGGTCAGGTCAGGATTGATTCCCATTATCTGACGCATCCAAATTGACTGTTCAGGTAGGAATCCCAATAATACCCCCCTCTAGATCTTGGCTCAGAGTGGAAAACAAATGGAGAAAATGACTATGGACATGGTTTATGACTGTTCCCTGAACAACCTCTACAATTGAGTGTTTATTGACCCATCTATATATGACTTGATAAGGCTCTGGCTGTCACAGCTAGTGACATATTTCCTGGAATTAATCGCCCTTCTAAAGCCAAGTCTAACAAGCCCTTGGGGCAGAGACCAGAACCTCTAAGGGTCAATGATCAATCTAAGGTCATTGACAAAAAATGGGTTTTGGCTTTGCCAGCCAAGGCTGAGGAAAACAGCTTAATTGAGGCACAAGCCAAGGCGGGAATCGAAATTAAGACCCAAAACATCACAAGATATGAGGTTTTGAAATCTGGCCAAATTTGAAAAACTTTGATTTTGTTGAAAAACGAATTTGTAGCTCATATCAGATTCCAATAACCACTGGAATCTTTGTAAAGCAACCCTCTATAAATTTAGTCCCAAAATGAGAAAGGCTTTGCTTTTCTCAGATAAACCAATCATTCTAATAAAGTTTAGTTTTTTGGGCACATTTCCTGTATTTTGGGTTTCTTTTCCAAATAAATACAACTCTGCAAAGTTTTGCAATAGCTGAAGTCCGTTTTCCGCTCTGGTTTGCCCCTACTGTTGTACCTGAGTCCTCCACCTATTCCGCCGGCTCCAACTCCTCCTATTTTTCTGCCTTTTGCCCTAAATTTTCGCCACCCTTCCCAGCTCCCAGGGCCTCATGTCCCTGATGATTGTGGCCAGTTTGGTGTGCGTTTTGTTCCACAAATCTATTTGGAAACACATTACTGACCGTTTAGGACATCTCTTCGTTTTGTTGGGTCACTTGGCCTTATTGTGTCACCTTTGGCCTGTGTCTTTCCCTCCAGAGACCTCCTGCGCTCCAGTTTCCCTGACACTGGCCAGTTGGTGCCCAGTTTGTGCTTGCAACCTCCAGGATGGTGATGATAGAATAGAACAAGGTCACTGGGTTTGAAAGTGTATAGGGATAATGATTATCATTAAACTGGGCAGTTTTTCTAAAGATTGTGGTAAGAGGTTTTCTAAGGGCCTGAAATATTATGATTTCATTTGCAATACTTTGCATAGAGACTTCAGATGCTTCAGAAGAAGCTTGGTCAAGCATCACCTATACTTTGGAAGACAGATGGGGATTTATGCCATACATGCTTGTAATGGCAACATTTAGTAATTCTATGGTAACTGATCTGATAGGCCAGAATAGCACTAGGAAAATTTTAGACCAATGAAGGGGATCAATCATAGCCATTTTCTGGAGGATTGCAGCTAGAGTACCATTTTCCCGCTCTACCATTAAATTGGTTGCAAGATGGTAGGGGGTGGAGAATACCTGTGTGGTTACCATCAGGTTGACCAAATCTTTCACCAGTGTCAAGCGGAAAATTATCTGTTATTAGAAATAATGACGTTAGGGTACCCATACTGGGTGAGAATTCTATTATTAAAATGTGGCGGTAGCCTTTGCCAAAGTGGTGGGGAGTGATATGGCTTCGATCCAATTTGTTAGATGGTCCATGGCTAGAAGGAAGAACTGATGTCCATTGGAGGTGCAAGGAAGAGTTCCCACAACATGAATTCTAATAGTATGGAATGGTTCACAGGGTGGGACCACTGGATGTTGAGATCGGGTTAGTTCCAGATTGGCTTTTACATACCAGACAGGACTCCAATAAATCCTAGATAGAAACAAGCATTCCCTCGCAACAACATTGAGTTTAAGCCACAGTTCAATTTCAAAATTCCATCATGGCCAACTTGCTAATGTCCCTCCAATAAGATGTCAGTTTGAGATGAAGGTCATACATAGGGGAACCCACTTTTTAGCCACAAACTTGCAAAATTGGCCAATCTTAACTTGTAGATTTTCTGACTTCTTTTATAGTTCCTTTTGAAGGGTTAGGGATTCATCCTTCCATAAATGCGTTTGGGGCTATGAGTTCATAGAGTCAATCCTCTTCAGGGGCAATTAAACTTAATATGGGAAGCTGAGATAAACAATGCGCGTTTTGGTGGATTGGCTGGTCGGTGGATAATATAAAAGTCATTATTTTGAAGTTTTAACGCCCATTGGGTCTAATCTCCAATTGGGTTATTTCATTTTATGTAGCCATTGCAAGGAAGCATGATTTGTTATTATGGTGAAGTGGTCGCCCATATAAATAGGTTTGAAACATTAATGGCCATTAGGACTGCCAATCATTTGCATTCTGTAATGTTATAATTACGTTTGGCTTTAGATAAGGTCTTTCTGTAGTAGAAGATGGGATGGTCCACTAAATTCTCATCATGCTGAGATAGTATGGCTCTGATGGCAATATTGATAGCATCAATAAAGAAGAGGAAGGGTTTAACAAAAATTTGGATGAATAAGTACTGGAGAGTTGGAAAGAGAGATGCATAGCAGGTCAAAGTCCTGCTGTTGCTCTTCCTTACACTGAAAGGGTATTCCTTTCTTCAGTAGATACACCAGAGGCTCAAAGGTGTTTGAGAAATGGGGGATTAATTAACGATAATAGCCCACCATTCTAGAATAACTTGTTTATCTCATAGGGATTTAGGGGGGTCATCTTAGCAACAGCCTAGACCTTATCATCCATTGATGATATTCTGACATTACTGGCCTTAAGGCCCAAAAAGTCTAACTCTAAAAGAAATAGCATTTAGATGGCTTTAGCTTTACAATGATTGCCATAACTGCTAAAAGACTTGCTTGAGGTGATCTAGATGTTCAGTAAAAGTTTTTGAAAAAACGATAATATCATCAAGATAAACTAGTACACAGAAGAGCTTTAATCGCCTAGTAGTCCGCCCATAGCGCATTGGAATGTAGCAGGGGCGTTAAATAACCCCCAAGGCATTCAAGTGAGCTTAAATAGTCCTTCACTTGTGACAAGCGCGCATTTTACCCCGATCTTCTGGTGAAAAAACTATTTTGCAGTATCCACTGGCGAGATCAATAGTGGATAAATAGTGGACCCTGACATTAAGCGTAAAGAGTCATCTATATGTGGCAGGGGGTAACTATCTTTATGAGTGATATTTGAGGCAGCGATAATCTATAACAACCTGGTGACCACCATCCTTTTTCTGAATTAATTGGAGTGGGGATGCCCATGGACTAATGGAAGACACAAGTAACCTGGCCTCCAATAGTTGCTGTAACTCTAAGGCCACTTGAGCATCTCCACTTTGAATTTTCAATATGGTCAGGATTTAAATGGAGGGTGGTCTGCAGTTTCAATTTGATGAATTACCCCGGACATTTTCCCATAGTCACTAGTTCCTGAGGGAAAAATATCGCCATAGACCTCAAGGAGGTCTTCTACATCCTGTTGTTTATTTGGGGTAAGATTATCCCTAGTTTTATTATCAACCAAAGCTATGGTGGGTGGGGGAACAGATCCTAAATTCTGTAATGAGCCAAAGCAATTTACATTGCCAATACTCTTAATGTGACATAGTTTTACATATGCAATAGGGGCATGCCAAGGGACCTGAAGAGGTTTAGCGGTTAATTTTCCTAATAAAACAAAAATAGATTTCCCATAGGCAGAATAAAAAATCCCTGGGCAGTTCAACGCTTCCTTGATGGAAGGGTTTGGGTGCCCATTAAGCTCCAAAATTTGATCAAGAGGGGTAAGAATCCAAATTCATATCTACAATAAATCTTGTGAGCCTGAGGGTATTGTAATAGAATGAGGGGTATACAGAGAAATCCCCTCTTCAGCATCCACAGCCTCCAGGGGTAATTTAGTTTTTCCCCTAAGGCTTGATACTTGATTTTGCAAATGGAGGAGGGTATTGGATGAATAACGTCCATTTTTTAGGGGCTCCTTTAAATATGTCAGGAAGTTAAAATAATAACGTAATCTGATACCTTAACAGGGATAGGTGTTTTTTTGGTTGATAATGCAGTTAAACTCCTACATCAGTTCAACCCCAATAAGAAACTAGCAGTTATTGTTTTCTAGCTGTTATATTTTTTGCCCATATTCCCAGTCTGCTAGATTAACAGTAATCTCTAGGGAGTAATTCTCTAAGGCTAAGTGAATTAGAAATTGGTTGTCCCAAGTTTTGAAGTAACTACATTTGGGGGATTTCGGATATTTGCCTTGTTGTATCCCTCAGGGGATCAATCCAGATGAATACTTGAGATCTTGTTGGGTGGAGTTGCTGACAAACTAGGGGCATCTGTTAGTAAATAGCTATGAGGTGTAACAATTGGGATTTGTCAGGTTTCAACGCCAACTGATTGGGAATGAATATCAAGTTGTGAGGTGAGTGATGCCGCCTGCAACTAGCAAATCAATTAATTGGTGCGTGACCTGCATTAATGGGTAATAAGTCCCATTACCTAAGAAGGTCACTAGCCAAATATGGTTGGTTCACTTGGATTGAGAGGAAAACGTTAGGGACACATTTTCCAACTCTTTCCATTTAGGCCTCAAGGATGTCCAATGATGGAATCCTAGATAGAATGGGGAAGACCATCGATGCCAAGACGAGGATGGGTGATTCAATGGCAAAAGCTGCCGTTTCATTGAAGAGGTGTCAACCAAGGGTTAGACGACCAAATCCCCACTATAAATTCCCTAGGATTCACTTATAATAAACGCATATAATTAGATCATATTAAATATATATATTTCTAAGTTGTTCATCCAGTATATAGTTTAAGTAGTAAACTATTATCAGCTTTCCATTGTGCTATTCTTCTCAAGGATATTATTGCTGTGTGCGATAATTGTGAGTCTCTTAGTGAAAAGAGTAAAAGATCTGAGTGGGGATCTAGAGAAGAAGGAGACACAATTGGGGGATTGCTGCTGACTGTGTGTTGGACTGAAGAGACTGTTACCAGGGAATCTCAGAGAAGATTGGGTTAAACAGAATGAGCGAATGAATCCCTAGATATGACATCTCAAGTATTTAATTGGGAATATTGGCTGAGCGTTGGGCTGAGATATAAGAATTTACACTCCCTATGAATAATAGTTGTCATACTATTATCAAGCAATAATTTAATATACTATACAACGCAGATGAAGTACACATGAAACCAAACCTGTGCAGTAAAAAGATTACTAGGGTTGTTTGCCAATAATGATTAAACCAGTAAATTTTTACACTAGCACAACGGTGGGGGCAGTAATTAATAACTTCCCAAAATGAAGGGGTAAAGCAGAGATTAGGCTCTTATTGCCTTAGCATACTACCTGCCGTCCCATATTCAGCTTTGTGAATCAATTCTGGAGCCTTTTTTATCTTTTGGATAAGCTGTGAGGAAAAAATGTTAACCAGATGTAAAAACTGTGGGGTTTTCACTGGTGCACAGGTTTGCTTAACTACTGACTCTGGGAATAAATACAGATTTGCTAATTTTAGGAAGACAACTATCCTAGTCAAGTTTGGATAATTGGGTAGCTTTTGTCCTACTCTGGCAATATAAAGGTTCAAGTGACTTTGGCCTCACGCTGGCAGTATATAAGGATTAAAGTGACTTTGGCCTCACTATGGCATTGATGCTTAGACAGGAAGTGCTTCTTTACAACTTCACTTTGAAGTAGACAATCAACAATTGAAAACAATCAAGTATTCACAGTACTAAGGTTTTTATTATTAATAATGTGAGTGAATCATTAGAGGGTAAAATGGTGAAGGACATGTGTTAGGGGTATTCGTGGTAACCATGATATTCTTGGCACACCTAGCTGATGAAAAGGGATATCCACGATGGTCTTGGCACGCCTAGCCAGCAGAAAGGAGATATTCACGATGGTCTCAGCACACCTAGCCATCAAAAAATAAATTTTGGTATAAATTTTAGGAAATATTCCAGCTGATATTCACAAGGAATAGCGTATTTAAATTGCCATTCATATCAGCCCACATGTCAGCTATTGAACCCAACAATTTCCCATGAGTAATTGCTCATTTTGAGCCAATTTACTCATATCCACGTTGTCAGCAACAATCCCTGATGAAATAGGAATTATAATTCTCATCAGATTTGATCATCTGTTAAATTACAATTAACCAGTTAATCGGTGATTATCACCAAAGAGATGGCATAAACAATCAAAATTATAAAGCTTAATCAATAAGCTAAATTAAATAAATGAACCAATTATTTTAAATTAATTGAAGCTTAAATAATCTGCAAGCTGGATAATGTGGTCATATAAATTCCCACACATCTTGCCACTTGACCAGATTATCAACTAAAAATGTCCTCTTCCAATACTTCATACTATGAGCAAATCCTGGCCAATCTATATGAAATGGATACCATCTTTTTTGAGTGACATCACTCACCACCCAAAGAGGTATCCTTTCCCTTCCTGCCAGGTCTAATGCCCTGAGTCAACTTGATTTGGTTATCTCATATGCTCTCCCTGCAATGGTACTTATTCGCAGAATCCACCTCAGGTTCAAAGAACTTGGTTTTGGCTTGCTTTATCCCTTGCAAGAGTCCAATCTCAGATCAACTTCAGCGACCTCTTTCACAACATCATCATTCAACCTCCCTCCCCCAGAGGTGTTGAAGAAGAGTTCGCAATTCACAACCTGAGGCATAAAAATATTTTTAATTAATTTCTTTTTTATTTTTTTTATTAGCACTAGGTGGTCCCAAAAATATTTGATTGGGTTGACCTTGGGACAAATATACTACACCAAGAATTTTTTTAGCCAGTACAGGTTTTGAACTGAAACCTGCACTAGGGTGGAAGCAGCTTTACCTGCCAGGCTAACCACCCTTCCTTTCTTTCTTTTTATAAAAATATAATAAAATTTTCTTAACACATATATTTATTAACCTTTTTTTCAATTAATATTTTTTCTTTAACATATAAATTTATTAAACTTATTTTTAATTGTTATTAATATTTTTTAGCTTATTATTTTTCTTTCTCTTTTTTTAGTGTAATATATTATTATTATTATCATCATCATTATTATTGTTACCAACTCTCTTTCTGCTCGGCATAACTTTCCAAGCCAAATTACATAAATTTAAAAAATCAAATCATATTTGCCCATAGTAGTTTTGCTCCAGTGTCATCAGATTCTACACTGGCTGCTCCAGCATGGGGCAGCGGCGAAACTCCCCTGCCATTTTCTGTCCAGCAGGAAAACGCGCTAGGACTGGTTCACCCAGTCATTCCAAACCCATGGGCTGATTCATTCTGCCCATGGACCTGGACGCCCACCTTGCTCATACCCAAATGGTACCACGCTGCCCCCTAGTGCTCCCCAGAGAAACATGCACTACAGCCTAAGGGTCAAATATGTGAAACTATTCCCATACCACGACCAAGTCATTATCAAAATGGCACAGGTGGTAATGATACCCACCGGATTTATTGATTTCTGCCCCTACAAGGGGTATTTTGACCTCATCTTAACCTGCAAAGCTGATGCTGCCACTGCAGCAACTGTGCCCCTGGATTCCAGGGCACCCCTCTCCCCACAACTTGGACTTGGCTCCCAGCGGACACCACTTTGGTGGTCCAGTTTGCTGGCCTGCCCACCCACCTCCCCCTGAAGTGCTCCACCAGGAGCTGATGGCTAGTTTGGCAGCCTATGGCTCCAACACCATCCTACAATTTTTGGTCCCAAATGGGGCCACACGACTTGCTGAGCCTTGGGCATATGCTTCAATAAGCCCTGAATTTAGTAAAATTGTGGTGGCAATTCTGCCGCGCACCATAATTCCCTCAGCGCCTGAGCATCTTTTTTGGGCCCACGTCAAGGGCGGGTGGACAATCTGTTTAAAATGCTTTAAGTTAGACCACTCAAAATGAAAATGCCCCTACTCAACAACATCAGACAGATTGGGTGACTCATCCGCTGACCTCCAATCAGATGCCCACCCTGTACAATTTCAGGTATGGGGCACAATCCTACTTCCTCCACCCCTAAAGCCAGTTGCTGCAGCTGCACCTGCAGCCACCAATCAGCCTCCTCCCCACCCCATTGCCATATATAATCCTTCCAATCAAACATCAGATTAGACTAAGTTTAATCCCATGCGTCTGCAAACAAATTGAACAAAACTCAACCGTACACTAATTCCCCAATCCAATTCAACTAAAACCCATGGGAATTATTGGATGAAATTGATGATTCAGGTAACATACAAGAACTGTTGCTGCAAGTTGAGCAGCTCTGTAATGCAGAATGAGATGCAAAATTCCTGCCACAGAAATATTTTCCAAAACCCAACGCCAAACCATTCTACAGCGACCACCAGCTTGTAGTAGAAGCAGCTGCCACACCAAATTGCAAAAACTCCGCAAATCTGCCACCAAATCTGTGGCTGCACTCACAGGAGGAATTCCACCTCCCATTATTTTCAAAGATCTTAATGCACAAAGTAAGATCAACATGAAAACTTTACACAAAAACGTCACTGAAGCCATCCAGAACGTGGTAACAGTAGCACGGAATCCAAAAGCAAAAAAAAACTTGAACCAACATTACCACATTCATTAAATTCCCAGATGCCCACCTTAAAGCTGAAGACGCTTTGGCCAAATACATCGTTGGCATTATGATGGCTTGCAACTATTTGGAAGTTCCGGTCATCAGAGATATCGAAATCCATACCACCACTGCCCCCACACCCCTACTATTTGCCTTAACACGCACCCTACTCTGGAATGAGATGGATGTGGCCCAAGACAAGCCCTTTAATCCCCCTCCCCATCCACCATGGAGGGATAGCAGTATTCGCTACCCACCTGGTTGGATATTTATTAGGTATGACTCAATCTATCCTCCATTTTGGGCGTTTTGTTTAAATTTATAATTTTACATTATGATTTTAGTTTTAGTTTGGTAATGTACGTCCCCTAGTCAGCTTACCTCAGTTAGATATTATTATTATTATTTTTTTTCAAGTGTGGTTAGCTGAGCGGGTAAAACTGCTTCCACCCCTAGTGTAGGTTTTGAGTTCAGAACTATAATGGCTAGAAAACATTCTCAGTGTGGTATATTTGACCCAAGGTTGAACCACCTCAAATAATTATTCTTTTCTTTCTCCTAAGCGTCACTTTTACAGAGCAAAGGAAGATTCAAATTGAACTTGAACATTCAATAATTGTTACAGAAGGAAAAATGCACAACTACAATCAGAAGTCCTGGGAAAACATTGCAAAGGGTGGTAATTCCACCAACATGTCATTCCCCAAAGGTATCAAATGCTCCCACAGGGAGCTCTTGGTTAGCCACACGAACCAGACCAAATGACAGATGCAAGTCCCTACCAAAGGGTACATGAAAATGCTGCACCAGCATATACTTTATAATGATATTCGCCATTCACTCCACTCCTCCCCTGTTAAGCATGGGGTTAGAGTGAACTTTGGGGTCAAGCACCCAGAGATCTTGTTAGCAATCACAGAAAAAAGAAAAACTTTTTTAAAAAAGCTGTTTTTATTATGCAGGAATTCTGTCAAGGATTCATAGATATTGATTTTGCATAGTGGAGCAGGCAGATACCACAGCAAAGGTCGTCATCAAGGTAACCGTCAAAGGCGTGCCCCACCATCTCATGGTACACCGTACCCACTGGAATAAGGAGAATGACCTTTTCATCTCCTTTGAAGATCTCCCAAATGATCTCCCCCACAACTTTGTTGAAGCGGAGCTAATCAAAGGCCTTGAGGAGTACGGAAGAGTGAAGCAGTTTGAGCTGCAGCGCTTCCACCTTATGCCGGAACTCTGCAGTGGAAAGGCAATCAAAGTTATTGACCCCAAGCCAGAAGTAGAAGCTGATCTTAACCTGATCCCACGTGTCACACAGTTCATCTTGCTGGAGGGACAAGAATCTGACCCCTTAAAAGTCACCTCAGAAAAGGCTCCTCCCATCTGCCAGCACTGCCAGGTGCTTGGACATCAGTCCCATGCATGCCCTGATGTAGGCAAGCAGCAGGAGGAGGAGGACCCTGAGGA
The DNA here is from genome assembly GCA_022478985.1 of Massospora cicadina. Taxonomy (NCBI): domain Eukaryota; kingdom Fungi; phylum Entomophthoromycota; class Entomophthoromycetes; order Entomophthorales; family Entomophthoraceae; genus Massospora; species Massospora cicadina. The sequence goes on along the minus strand of JAKSZP010015841.1, from coordinate 41,598 downwards.
TATGGACAAAAATGATTAAATTTTTTGGTAAACTTCAGGTGGGAACAACCCCATTCAACTGGGGAAACATGGCAAGTATCAGATCATCGAACCAATCACTGCAAAAAAATGCAAAGCAGAGGAGAAAGCAAAGCAATGAGAAGAGGCCAGAGCGAAGTCTGAGGAAGCTAAAAAGTGAATTAGATCCCGGAAACCAATAATAATGGAAATACAAACAGCCTTGAGATCCTGAGAGAGACCCCCAAAGAGCTGATGAAGGGGACAGCGAACCAGAAGATGCAGGTGGCAACACAGGGACAGACTCAGCCCATGGGAGCAGGAAATGAACTGGTGCTGGTTCAGTCCAGAGTCCACAACTCCAGTCACCTACCTGTGGTCTCAACAAAAAACTCTCAGAACAAGGGTTACAAAAATTTCAAGATGGCCCAGCTACTGATAGAGCAAGCACTGCCTCAGCTCAGCTCAGCTCAGTGGCGCAGAGCTCCCTAATGGGTACTCGAAGCTTGAATCGCTTAAATTGTGATAGAACTGGGTCAAATGGCCTGGAACTATCTGATTAAGGCGGATCAGGCAGATCAGGAAATCTGATCAAAATAGGGACGTTCAATATCACAGGGCTGAAGGCCACCATGTCCGAGGCCAAGATAATTCAGCACCTGCAAAGCCCTTTGGCTGACATCCTGGCGATCCAGGAGAGTCACTGCCCAAGGGGGGAAAAGCAAGTGGACCCGGATGCTCCTCCCAAACTTCTCCAACTTGGTCCACCCTCTGTGGGTTTGTGATCAAACCAAGCAGGGGCATCACTGTCACGTCCTCAACTGATCACCTAGGGGGAGAGTCCTGGCCATCACGTTCACTTGGCAGGGAAATCAGTACACCCTAGTCAATTACACCCACAACACCCCCAGTGACCACGCTAACTTCTTCAGAGAGGTGGCAATTTAACACTACCAGAAAACAGCTTCCTTCTAGGCAACATGAACTGCTGGCTCACAAGTGCCACAGACAGATGGCCCCAAGACATTGATCATCCCTGCGGGCACCAGAAGCTCGCGTTGCTCATGGCCACATTAGAGGTCATTGATGCACGCCCAAAGGAAATGCCAACCCTTGAGCACATGACAAGACCACACGTTAGAAAGGGCGAGCTTCTTTTAATGACACATATTGCTCTAATCTGCATCCCAGCGACCCTCAAGCGTATGGAAGAAAACTTTGAGACAGTTAGTGTCACCAACTCAGACCATCGGTTGGTAAAAATTACACTGAAATTATAGCTGCAGGCACAGCCACGCCCAAAATGGGAGAAGATATACCCACAAACCGTAGCTAACGCTGACTTCGCCCACTGGTTAGCAGTCTGAACTTTGGATAGGGATGTGAGGGACCCCCTCAGCAAAGACCCAATCCAGACCTGGGGATGCCTGAAGGCTGAAGTGGTCACCGCCGCGAAATGTACATCCTCCAGGAGGCACGTGGCTGAAGCATCGGCGCTCCAAAGGGTGATCAACCAACATGCACATCTCAAGAGGAATGCCCTCAAGTGGGCCACAGTACCAATTGGATGAGGGAATGAGTTTGGCTCAGCCTCAAGATCCAAGGTTTCAGCAAGCAAGAACAGGAACAGCTCATGTTACAGGCAGGAGTGAAAGTGGTGGCCAAGGGAGAAAAATCATCTAGATTCTTCATGCATCAGTTCACTGCCCAGAAATCTTGAGCCCAATATGATGCTCTGCCTGCGCAAGATGTTACCATAGCACACTCAATAGAGGCGCTAGCAGACATAGCCCAAGAATAATACACAAAGGTATACTCAAACAAGGGCACCTTACCTCAGGACATTGAGTCCTTCCTTGCGAGGGCGGAGCCACCCCCAACCATAGACACGTCAACACTCACAGCACCAATATCAAAGGAGGAACTCAATGCAGCAATCAAGAGCCTTCCCAGGTGGAAGAGCCCAGGACCTGATGGGATCCCATATGAATTGATTATGACATTCCCAGACCTCCTCAGCCACATCCTCCTCGCCACGCTTAACAGATGCTTGGATGAGACCAAGCTCATGCCTGGGGGATGAAGCCCTGCTAGTTCTCCTTCACAAGAAAGGAGACACACAAACACTCGATAACTGGCATCCAATCTCACTGATAAACTCTGACTCCAAACTGATTTTAAAATCCTGGCATGACATCTAGGGAACATTGGGAGGAATGTGATCTTGACAAACTAACACAGATTTGTCCCCGGCAGGAGCATCTGGGACAACATCCATACAATTGCCAATGCACTCATACAAACTCTATTGGAGCATTAGTATTACTAGACCAACAAAAAGCTTATGACAGGGTAGACTAATTGTACCTACACCTTTGTATGGAGAGAACGCACCTGCTGCAAAAATTTATCAACTGGGCAACTAAGCAAATGATGGCGACAAAAATGTCAGTTTTAGGCCCCTGATTCCATTCATCCAAAATCTCACTGCAATGTGGGGTGAGGCAAGGGGACCCGCTGAGCCCCTGCTGTACAACCTGGCTTTTGACCCAGTGTTGTGGGTGGCGGAGGCAGAGCTGGAAGGCATCAGCATGTGCGGGCAGCCACCGCTGAAAGCTCTGGCATATGGAGATGATGCAGTTATAGGAATTTTAAGCTTGGAAGACTCAGAGAAACTTGAGTCAATCATCTGACATATGAGTCAGCTAGTATGACAGATACAATAAAACAAAAATGGAGATCTTACCTGTTTGTGGCACAAAAATCACCCTTCCAAAAAACTGGGGCGGTGAAACTCAAACCAGGGTTTGCCAACTGACCCCAGCAAGAGCCACCCTGCCACCTGCCAACCCCACTTAGCTGAAAATGGTAGCTGGGGTGGGTGACAACTGAGCCTTATATACTTGGCGCTGAGACGTTCAAGGAAGATTGATGTCATGGTGAGTCAGAAGAAGCTAAACTGAACAAATTGCAGTATCCAAAATATGCATACAGTAAAATCATAAGTCATATCAGTCTTAGAACCGACAAATCAGGAGCCTGTTTTTGATGTCAATAATGACATCATCGTCACATCAGCTGACTTGAAGATAAATGAAAAAATCAGTTTAGATAACAGGTAAGTGACACAATTAACTAAGGGTTTCAGAATTTACCCAAAAATGATGGAATTGGCAGTGAGACAAATGGCTGAAATGATGTAACCAATTTAAATAATTCAATGTACAATTCCATAATCTCAGAAATCAACACAATTGATTTAAATCATTTATTTACATTAATCAACAATTGAGACCTTAAGTACAGGCCTCAGATCTTTGCTGAGAATTATGAAATCAGCACTGAATCAGTCGGCTGCTCTGTCAAAGCTAATTTAAATAATTTAATGCACAATTCCAATGTCTCAGAATCCAGTATAGGCAATTTAAATAATTTAAATACACCAATCAATTGTTGAGATCTTAATTGCAGGTCTCTGACCATGGCCAAATGTAATGTAATTGGTGATGATCCTAGTAGCCAAGCTGCCAAAACTGATTTGCATCAATTTACATGAAATTAAAAATCTCGGAGCCCAATCAAAATGATTTAAAAAATCAATTAACACAATCAAAAGTCAAGACCTTAACCGCAGGCCTCTGCACATTGCTGGGGATGAAGTAACTGGTGGCAAATCATTTCCCCAGCCAAATCCGCATAACTCGCAATGTCCAACGCGAAAATCAAAAAGAATTGAAGCAAATGGAAGCAAAAACAAAAAAACAAATTAAAATCAAATTTATTTGGCAAAATGCATACTATTTGCCAGCAAGCAATGACCATCCCAGCCACCCCCTAGTATCCAATAGAAAAACAAAAAACCAGGCAGAATCTGGGCCCTGTTTGGGGTGACACCTTTGGGAAACCCAGCGAAACACCTGGGCATCACCCTGAACCCCAATGGGCCAGACCTGCCCAGGATTGAGGATGGGCTCATCCAGAAGCTTGCATCCCACATTGCCTCCCTCAGAGGGAGGCAAATGGGACTCATGGGGTGAGTCACAGTTGCGATTTCCCTCCTGCTTCCAATCCTCTGGTTCCCAGCCACAGTTGTTCCCTTCTCCTCAAACCTCCATGACCGCATCAGGGCCTTACTGCAGTTGTGGTTGTGGGAAGGCAGAAGGGCCCTGATACAAATTGGCCTGCTTCACGGATCAAGAGCAGAAGGAGGCCTAGGCCTCACTGACTATGTCGCCCAATCTAATGAAATTTTTGGTAAGTGGATAGTCAGAGTAACAAGCCCAACCCCTGAACTGAACCACTGGTCGCATGCTGCACAAATCAACCTGGCCAGGGACCTCAGACTAGCCAATCCCACATCCTGAAAAACCCTCCTATCTTACCCAGCAGCTAATTTGAATGCCCACGGTACACACCAGTCCTCGAATTTCTACCATACAGTATTGAAGATCATCCATTGAGATGCATGGCTGTTCCCTCTCAGTATCATAATTGGGCAATGCAGTTGAGGGTTTGTAAACCATGCCTACTCCCAGGAATACAGAGGTGCACAAGTCTTAGTGGCAGAATGCCCCCGCCAAGAGCATGAACTCTATCCTGTATCAACCTCCTAGATCATAATGATCAGCCATATGACGAAAAAAATCAATTTTTTTTTTGGAAATTTGCAACCCATGATCTACTTAACCCAAAAATCAGGGGCACACATTTGGTGATGCCTGCAAAGGGCCTACCAAACAGCTGAGCAGTCTAATTCAACCCAGGAGCACTGCAGAGTATGTGGTGCAAAAGACACCCTGCTGCATAGGATAAAAGAGTGCCCAACAGCCCAGCTTGTATGGAAACTAGAGTGGCCACTGATGGCACCCAATCGCATACCCACTGAACTCTGTCTGATCGCAAATTTTATGGCACTTAATATTGAATCACCAATACCAGAATTTCTCTAAGTGGTTATTTTTGCATTATCCCTATGGAAAATTCACACAATTTTCCTTGAAGCAATTCAAAATCTGACCCTAAATCCCATTGAGATTCACAATTGATTTAGCAAAGATATAATTAAAGCGTTCAATATTTGGTTGTTTGGTGAAGCAATTCCATGCCAACTTCAGAGGATGGTGCAGAGCTGACTTCCACTACCCTTCCTAACCGTTGACCCAGAAATGTAAACCTGCCTCAACAGCATAAATTTACCAAGCAGCTCAAATGAACCCCCTACAACACTGCCAGGTCTCATGGGAACACTGGCCATGACGTTCTCCCCCAGTACTCAGGTTTAAGTTTCAGCCACTTTTATTTCACTTTCCTCCCCTCTTTTTGTGTGGTTTATTTGTCCTAAGGTCGGCCCACCTTGATTGAAATTCTTAATTCAAATTTCAAATTTTATTTGAGGTGGGCCAACCTGGGGACAATACCGCACCAATGAGGGGAAGTGAAGAAAATGGAAAGGAGGATAAAACCTGGAAAACCTCCATGCGCAGTGTATGATAGTCCAGGAACTCCATGGACCGCCTTTGCTATTCACTATCTCAGTTTGGGGCATTGGTGCGCAACGCCAACACAGTCATAATTGTCCCCTACCCAAAGTTCACTAGCCAGGATCAAACTCAGGGAGGCAGCGGTAGAGGTCACTATTCTACCACTGGGGTATCCTCCCCTTTGAATAAAATTATTATCATTGCTTTTCTTTGTCTTAAGCATCACTTTTATAGAGTGAAGAAAGATTCTAGTTGAACTCAAACATTCAATAAAATTGGTACAGAAGGAAAAGATGTGCAATTCCAATCAAAAGTCCTGGGTGAACATTGCAAATGGTGGTAATTCCACCAACATGTCATTCCCCAAGGGCATCAAAAGCTCCCACAAGGAGCTCCTGGTTAGCCACACGAACCAGACCAAACAACAGATGCAAGTCCCTACTGAAGGGTACTTGAAAATGCTGCACCAGCATATGCTTTATAATATTATCCACGATTCACTCCCTCCTCCCCTGTTAAACATGGGGTTAGAGTGAACTTCGGGGTCAAGCACCTGAAGATCTTGTTGGTGATCCAGATAAAAGAAAATTTTATTTTGAAAATGCTAGTTTTATTATGCAAAAATCTGTTGAGGATTCATAGATATTGGTTTCACCATGGCGTAGCAGGCAGATACCACAGCAAAGGCCATCATTGAGGTAACTGTCAAAGGTGTGCCTCACTGCATCAAGGTACGCCGTACCCACTGGAATAAGGAGAATGACCTTTTCATCTCATTTAAAAATCTCCAAAATGATCTCCCCTGCAACTTTGTCTAAGTGGAGCTAATCAAAGGCCTTGAGGAGTATGGAAGAGTGAAGCAGTTCAAGCTGCAGCGCTTCCACCACATGCTGGAACTCTGCAGTGGAAAGGAAATCATGGTTATTGACCCCAAGCTGGAAGTAGAAGCTTATCCCAACCTGATCCCACATGTTGCACAGTTCATGTTGCCAGAGGGACAAGCATCCAGCCCTTTAAAGTCACCCCATAGAAGGCTCCTCCCATCATCCCAGCACTTCCAGGTGCTTGGGCATTGGTCCCATGCATGCCCTGCTGTAGGCAAGCAACAGGAGTAGGAGGACCCTGAGGAAATGGATGAAAATGACAAAAAATTCAGTAAACTTCAGGTGGCAACAACCCCATTCAACTGGGGGGAGCATGGTGAGTATCAGATCATCAAACTGGTCACTGCCAAACAACACAAAGCAGAGAAGAAAGTGAAGTGACAAGCAGAAGCCAGAGCGAGGGCTTAGGAAGCTAAAAAGCGATTCAGATCCCAGAAACCAATAATATTGGAAACACAAACTGTTTTGAGATCCTGAGAGAGACCGTGAGGAGTTGATGGAGGGGACAACAAACCAGCAGATGCAGGCAGCAACACAGGGACAGAAACAGCCCACAGGAGCAGGAAATGAACTGGCGCTAGTTCAGGCCAGAGTTCACAACTCTGCTCACCTACCTATAGTCTCAATGAAAAACTCTCAGAATAAGGGTTACAAAAATTTCAAGATGGTTAAGCTACTGATAGAGTGAGCGCTGCCTCAGCTCAGCTCAGTGGTGCAGAGCTCCTGAATGGGTGCTCAAAGCTAAAATCACATGAATCGTAATAGAACTGGGTCAAATGGCCTGGAACTATATGATTAAGGCGGATCAGATGGATTGGGCAATCTGATCACAATAGGGACGTTCAATATCACAGGGCTGAAGGCCACCATGTCCCAGGCAAAGAAAATTCAGCACCTGCAAAACCCTTTGGCTGACATCCTGGTGATCCAGGAGAGTCACTGTCTGAGGGGGAGGAGGCTGAGTGGACCTGGATGCTTCTCCTAAACTTCTCATTTTGGTCCACCCTCTGCGGGTTTGTGATCAAACCAGGCATGGGCATTACCATTACGTCCTCAACAGATCACCTAGGGGGGAGAGTCCTGGCCATCACGTTCACTTGGCAGGGAAATTAGTTCACCCTATAAATACTTACGCCCCCAACACCCCCAGCGACCGCGCCAACTTCTTTGAAGAGGTGGCCAATTTATCACTACTAGAAAACAGCTTCCTCCTAGGGGACATGAACTGATGGCTTACAAGGGCCACAGATAGATGTCCCCAGACATTGATCATCCCCACGGACACCAGGAACTCATGTCACTCATGGCCATATTAGGGGTCATTGATGCATGCCCAAAGGATATGCCAACCCTTGAGCACATGACAAGGCCACATTTCATAGAGGGTGAGCTACTCTCAATTACAAATATCGACCTAATCTACATCCCAGCGACCCTTAAGCATATGGTAGAAAACTTTGAGACAGTTAGTATCACTCACTCGGACCATTGGTTGGTAAGGATTACCTTGAGGCCAGAGCTGCAGGCACAGCTACGCCTATAATAGGAGAAGATTCACCCACAAACTGTAACTAACGCCAACTTCACCCACTGGTTAGCAGTACAAACCCTGGCTAGTGATGTGAGGGAAACCCTCAGCGAAGACCCAATCCAGACCTGGGGACGCCTGAAAGCTGAAATGGTCACCGCCACAAAACGTACATCCTCCAGGAGGCATGTGGCCAAGGCATCAGCACTCCAAAGGGCGATCAACCCATGAGCACATCTCAAGAGGAATGCTCCCCAAGCGGGCTACAGCACCACTTGGATGAGGGAATGGGTTCAGCTAACCCTAGAGATCCAAGGTTTCAGCAAGCAAGCACAAGAACAGCTCGCATTACAGGTAGGAGCGAAAGTGGTGGCCAAGGGTGGAAAATCATCTAGATTCTTCATTCATCAGTTCACTGCCCAGAAATCTTGAATCTGATGTGATGCTCTGGCTGCGCAAGATGGTACCATAGCACACTCAACAGAGGCGCTAGCAGACATAGCTCATGAATACTACACAAATTTATAGTCAAACAAGGGCGCCTTACCTCAGGACATTGAGTCCTTCCTTACAAGGGCAGAGCCACCCTCAACCCTAGACACGTCAACACTCACAGCACCAATATCAAAGGAGGAACTCAATGCAGCAATCAAGAGCCTTCACAGGTGGAAGAGCCCAGGACCTGATGGGATCCCATATGAATTGATTATGACATTCCCAGACCTCCTCAGCCACATCCTCCTCGCCACACTTAACAGATGCTTGGATGAGACCAAGCTCATGACTGGGGAGGACGAAGCCCTGCTGGTCCTCCTTCACAAGAAAGGAGACGCACATTCACTCTATAACTGGCGTCCAATCTCGCTGATAAACTCTGAATATAAACTGCTTTTGAAAATCTTGGCACATCATCTAGGGACCATCAGGAGGAACGTGATCTCAACAAACCAACACGAATTTGTCCCAGTAGGAGCATCTGGGACAACATCCATATGGTCGCCAACGTAACCCAGTCAAACTATAGTGAAGCATTAGTATTCCTAGACCAACAGAAAGCTTACAACAGGGTAGACTGGTCGTACCTACACTTTGCATGGAGAGAACGCACCTGCTGCAAAAATTTATCAACTGGGCAATGAAGCAAATGATGGCGACAAAAATTTCAGTTTAGGCTCCAGATTCCAGTTGGCCAAAACTCACTTCAATTTGGGGTGAGGCAAGGGTACCTGTTGAGCCCCCTGCTGTACAACCTGGCTTTTGACCCAGTGTTGCGGGCAGCGGAGGCAGAGCTGGAAGGCATTGGTGTGTGTGGGCAGCCACTGCTGAAAGCTCTGGCATATGCTGACAACACAGACATAGAATTTTAAGCTTTGAGGACTTGGAGAAACTTGAGTCAATTATCTGTCAATATGAGTCAGCTAGTAACGCAAGAAATAATAAATAAAACCAGAGATCTTACTTGTCAGTGGCACAAAATTCACCCAACCAAAAAACTGGTGTGGTAAAACTTGAACCAGGGTTTGCCAACTGGCCCCAGCAAGAGCCACCCTGCCACCTGCCACCCCCACTCAGCTGAAAATGGTAGCTGGGGTGGGTGACAACTGAGCCTTATATACCTAGCACCGTGGACATCTGAGAAAGAATGACGTCATGGTGAGTCAGAAGAAGTGAAACTGAACAAATTGCAATATCCAAAATATGCATACAGAAAAAGCAAAAGTTGGAATGGTCTTACATGTGATGAATCAGGAGCCAGCTTTCAATGTCAATAATGATGTCAGCATCACATCAGCTGACCTGAACTAAAAATGCAAAAATCAGTTTAGATAAGCAGGTAAGCGATACAATTAATTGTGGGTTTCAGAATTCACCCAAAAAATGATAGAATCAGCAGCGAGTCAAATGGCCAAAATGACAAAATCAATAAAAATAATTTAATGCAAAACACCAAAGTTTCAAGAATTAAGTCAAACGATTTAGACAATTTAATACAGCAAATCAAAAACCAAGACCTTAATTGCATGTCTCAGATCACCACTGAGTATGACATAATTGAAGATGGATCAGCCAGACGCTCTGACGAAATTAAATCAGACAATTTAATGCACAACTTTTGATGTCATGGAAACTAATTCAAATAATTAAAATAATTTAAGCTTCAATATCAACAACTGTGACCTTAATTTAAGGTCTCAGAGCTTCACCAAAAAATGATGTAATTGGCAATGAATTTCGGTATCAACCCTGACAAAATCATCTATGGAAATCTAATGCATAATTCTAAAATTCTTGGAATTCAATTTACACAATTTAAATAATTTAATCTCACCAATCGATGGTTGAGACCTTAATTGTCAGTCTCAAATAATTACCATGGATGATGTAACCAGTGACAAATTGAATTTCTGCCAAAATTATAATTTAAATAATTTAAGGCGGAATCCAAAAATAATTGATGCAAATTGAAGAAATAATTTATAAAATAAATTAAGTCCAGTCAAATTTAGGAAATTTATTTGGCAAAATGCACACAATCTGCCAGCAATCAAGGACCACCCCCACCACCCACCAATATCCCCAAAACTCAAAAGACCAGGCAAAATTCAGACCCCATTTGGGGTGACGCCTTCAGGAAGCCCAGTGAAACACCTGGGCATCACCCTGAACCCCAATGGGCCAGACCTGCTCAGGATTAAGGATGGGCTCATCTGGAAGCTCTCATCCTGCATCGCCTCCCTCAGAGGGAGGCAAATGGGACTCTTGGGGCAAGTTGCAGTCACAAATTCCCTCCTGCTTCCAATCCTCTGGTTCCCAGCCGCAGTTTTCCCCTTCTCCTCAAACTTACATGACTGCATCAGGGCCTTACTGCAGTCATGGTTGTGGGAAGGCAGAAGAGCCCTGATATGAATTGGGCTGTTCCATGGACCAAGAGCAGAAGGAGGCCTAGGCCTCACTGACCATGTCGCCCAATCTGATAAAATTTTTGGTAAGTGGATAGTCAGAGTAACAAGCCCTAACCCCTGAACTAAACCACTGGTCGCATGCTGCACAAATCAACCTGGCCAGGGACCTCAGACTAGCAAATCCCACATCCTGAAACACCCTCCTATCTTACCCGGCAGCTAATTTGAATGCCCATGGTACACACCAGTCCTCAAATTTCTACCATGCAGTATTGAAGATTATACATCGAGATACATGGCTGTTCCCTCTCAGTATCACAATTGGGCAATGCAGTTGAGGGTTTGTAAACCATGCCTACGTCCAGGAATGCATGGGTGCACAAGTCTCAGTGTTAAATACCCCCCACTAAGAGCATGAACCCTAGCCCATATCGACCTCTTAGACCATAATGATCAGCCATACAAAAAAAGCTATTTTTTTTGGAAATTTGCAACCCATGATCTACTTCACCCAAAAATTAGGGCACACATCTGGTGATGTCTGCACTGGGCCTACCAAACAGCCAAGTGATCCAATTTAACCCCAGGAGCACTGTAGAGTATCGGTGCAAAGACACCCTGCTGCATAGGTTGAAAGAGTGCCCAACGGCCAGGCTTGTATAGAAACTAGCATGGCCACTGATGGCATCCAACCATGTACCCACCAAACTCTGCCTGATTGCGAATTTTATGGCACTTAATATTATATCACCAAATTTCAGAATTGCTCTGAGCAGTTATTTTCACATTGTCCCTATGAACAATTCAAATGATTTACCTCAAAGAAATTCAAAAACTGGCCCCAAATCCTGTCAATATTCACAATCAATATAACATAAATATAACTAAAGCATTCTATCTGGTTGTTTGGTGAAGTGTTTCCACACCAACTTCAGAGGACATTGCAGAGCTGGCTTCCGCTCCCCTTCCTAACTGTTGACATGGAAACATGAAGCTTCCTTAAAAGCGTGAATCTACTGAGCAGCCCAAGTGAACCCCTTCCAACACCGCCAGGTCCCATGAAAACATTAACCATGGCATTCTCCCCGGTACTCAGGTTTAGGTCGCAGCCCCCTCTTATTCAACCTCCCCCTCTCTTTGGTATGGCATATTTGTCTCAAGGCTAGCCCACCTCAAATAAAATTATTATTATTATTTAACTGAGGCAAGCTGACCAGGGGATGGGCATTACCGAGTATGTGTGGAAAGCAAAGATAGATAAAATTGGACACCCTGGGATACTCAGGTTACCCCTGTTGCCAGCGGGACTGCCAGGTATAGGGGGGTTAGTGCGCTACTATGAGGGGGTTTCCCCTTCTATGGAGCAGGTGTGAAGGAAGGGGTCTGTGTGGAGGAACCAGAGTGGGAACCATTATTCTAGAGCGCCTATTGCCTTGGCCTCATATATCCATAGAGCCAGGCTTGGAAGTACTCCAGTAAGTGGATGTGGAACCTGTTGATAACCCCATGGATGGTTGGGACCATGCCCTTGAACGCATCTAAGGCAATGGTGTGGATTGTCCACATTGCAATAGGTATCATTAGGGAGTGGAGGGTAGATGGGATTGGCGACTTGATCTGGAGCGCGAGGAGGCCCTTTGATATAGAAAATTACTGCTCATTTTGGATCTTACGCAGGCGCGCAACTTCCTGCCATGTGGCTTTGGTTGGGGGGCATGTTTCTAGGCGATGATGTAGGGAGCCCTCACCTCCACATACTGCGCAGGTTGCATGGAGGAAATTGGAGCGGTCCGCCATCCTATAGGTCCTTCTCAGACAGCGCCAGGCGTTGGCTCTTACCCTCAGCTGTAGGAGTGGGCGGTGTGTCATTCTCCACACTGTCTTCTGTGTTGTTAAATTGTAGATGATGTCCAACGCATCTAGGTATTTGATTCTAGTAATGGTTGGGATCATAGCAAGCATGTCTCTCTGGGGGTGATTTTCTGGATTTTTTAATTTAAAGTGGGGGCTGGGTTGTCCCCTTCTCTGCACAGTGCCAGTGTTCTATATGGTCCATCCCATGTGGCGGATGGTTCAGAGGATGCGTTTGAAGTGAGGGGGGGTTCCATGTGGGCCCGTTGCAGTAGGGTGTTTAGCCAGGTATGATTGTAGTCTGGGTGGGCTATGTGGGTTGGCTAATTTGAGTGCCTGTGCGAAGTTAGCACTCGCTGCCCTGAACTAGTGTTGTTGCGGGAGGTCTTGGGCAAATAATTACTTTATCCAGGTACCCAGGATGCGGTCGGCATGGCTCTCAAAATCTATTAGTCCCATGCCTCCACTTGAGTGTGGGCCAAAGAGTGTTTCTATCCGTATGGGAGGATGGGATCTGGGCCACAGCTAGCCCTGGATGAGCGCGCGGATTGAAGTTATATAGGTGGGTGAGAAGGCGATCGTGTGGGCAGGGTACCATAGTATAGTGAGGATGAGTGAGTTTAAAACTGTTACTCGCCCCATTAGTCCTGGGGATCTTCCTTTGAGGGAGGCTACGCGGTTGGATACCCGCCGTAGTAGGTTGCTTTCCATTGTCTCATTGGCATATCCCCCTGTTTCCAGCCATATCCCAAGGTGGCGGACAGGAGTGGTGGTGGGAGGTGATGCAAAAGGTAAGATGAGTAAATTTTTCCTTTGTATGGGGGTATGAGGTTCAGGTGTTGTAGCCCAGATGTTAGTGTACTTGACTAAGAGAATGATTTCGTTTTCCTTTTGTTGATCGATGCATTGCTCACCATGAAGTATTCCTCTAGGGTGCATTCCAGCTGTTGGGCATCATTGTTGTTAGCTATATCTGCCACGCAGTCATCCGCGAAGGCCAGTATCTTGACTGTTGGCTGGCTTGTGCAGTTATGCCCATGAGGCGTGATTCAGTTACGTGGAGGAGTGGATCAAAACTGAAGTTATACAACAGTGGGCTGAGGAGGTCCTCTTGTTTGAGCCCTCTGTGTGGTGTGATATTGTTAGTTAGGAAGCCAGGGACGCATATAGCCATGGTTGCAGATTCTGTAAGGAGCATCGCCCATTTTATGAATCTTGGTGGGAGTTTGAAGGCATGTAGGCATTCCTTTAGGTGTGGCCAGCTAACGCGGTCATATGCCTTTTCCTGGTCTAAGAAGACCAGGGCTCCAGTTACTTTAAACTGACATATGTTTGCAACAGGGTGTATGTTGTTCCAGATTGAGTGCCCTGGTATAAACCCAAACTGGTTGGGTGACATGACGTCAGAGGAAATTGCGCCTAATCTGGCTGCTAAAATTTTTGTTGGAATTTTTGTGTCAGTATTAAAGAGTGCAATTGGACGCCAGTTGGCAAGGTCCAATTTGTCACCCTTTTTATATAAGGTTATGACATATGATTCATGGCCATCAGGCAGGAGGCGTGTTTCCAGCAAGCACTGGTTCACAGACGCCAATAGGAGGAGGGAAATTTGTTGAATATATTTTTTGTAAAATTTGTAGGGTATCCCACTTTTCTTTCTCGTTGCAAACACTTTTGCAACCCATTCAATTCAAGACTAAATCTAGTTTGATAATCTCATAGAGTGGATTAGTCTGCGCCCATGTCTGAGAGCAGTTGGGCAAGCAAGGCAAGAGGAGCAGGCGGAAGGCCCACGGCCTCTAACGTTCAAAAACGCCCTGGAGAATCCGGCGGAATAGAAAAAAATCTAAAAAAACCGGTGGTCACAATTTCCCCAGAGATACTCATGTGGCAAGCACGATGCAACCAGTACATCAACACGCCACATTCCCAGCCACTTTCGTTGGTGGAATTTGGAGTCCGTGTGTGTCTGGACATCCAAAAACGGCCCTATGGGAAAAATTTTGTGTACATCTTCACAAAATTTTCCCAACCACGGTGTACGTTGCACCTCACTCCATGTCGCGCGGTTGGCTGGACCTAGGTTTTGAAAGCAAAATAGCAGCAGATGAGGCTGCAGCGGTGCACATAGTGGTTGACCTCCCCGAAGGGCAACAGGTCGTCAAAACTAAACGCACCAGATGGACAAAATCAAACCAAATTTTCCTCACATTTGACTTTTTGCCTACTACGGTAAAACGTGACATTTTGGAGCAACACCTGAAAGATGGTCTCGCCATATATGGCGAAATACAATCTTTTGAAATGCAACGTTTCACGCTGATGCCACACCTGTGCACTGGCAAAGCCATCGCAGTTCTGACCCCAACTGAGGAGATTGCAAAGGACCTAACCCAGATCCTGCACTCCACCTTTATTGACATCGCAGGGCACACCACCCACCCATTCTGGGTAACCGTGGACAGCGCGCCCCCCATTTGCACCCACTGTGACGCGTTTGGCCATAAGGCACATGCATGCCCCATCAAAGAGGGCGTTACATTCCAAGAGCACCCCTCGGTGGCCATGGCCAGCGGAGAGGCGCACTATGAACCAACTGCAAGCACCAAAGAGGCTTTCCCGTGGGGAGCACAAGGCTGCTACCTATTGGTAAAGCCCATCTCCCCGCAGGAGTGGAAGAAGGCCAAGCAGGCCCATAGGACCGCGGCCAAGGAAGCAGCCAAGGTCACCACCACCATCCCACACTCATAACGCCAGGAGGACATGGAGACCTTCGCGGCGGAAGCAACTTGGGAATCCATCACCCAATCAGATTGGGAGGCCCAAGCCAAATGGGCCACTCAATCTGAGGATCCAATGGGAGATTCGATCTCACCCAATCGCTGCACCCAAGCCCCAGTTGAAACTGACTTGGGACCTATCCCAACCAAAAAAAAAATTTTTGCCCCACTCGACGGTGCACTGAACTTATCCGCACCGCAAAAAATTCGTCTGACGTCGGGAAAACAAAAAGTGAAGGCCAAAGCCAACGCGACTCTTTCCACAAAAATTAACAAAAACCTCAATAGTGTTGCTGCTAATACCCGCGCTGCTGTGAAAGCCCGTGGGGACCTGGAAGAGGCTGGTGGGCCAGGGGGCTCACCCCTTGCACCTAAGGTGCGATGGGGGAAACCTTCACTCTAGGGACGCTGAATATCGCCAGCTTCAAGGCCTACCCATCCCGGGCTAGGAAACTGAGTTTTTTACAAAATAATTTACCCATGGATATCCTGGCCATCCAGGAAACCCACTGTCCATGAGGTTCCGAGGATGCTTGGAAAACAATGCTCCTACCATCCCTATCCTTTTGGTCGAAGCACTGTGGGGTGCTAATTTGGAAAAACAATTTTTTCAAATTTACATCTTCAGAAACATTCCTAAATGACTGAGTGCTTGTTGTCACCTTCTCATGGGCCGATGTTGCACACACAATCGTCAACATTTACGCCACAAATGGTGCACTAGAGTGTCAGGAATTTTTCTCGTCAGTCAAATCCCTCCCACTACCCCCCAATTCTTTCCTAATTGGTGACATGAACTGTTGGCTAACCTCACCAACGGACCGGTGGCCACCCTCACCCCACGCCCCACAGGGTCACGTAGAACTATGCGTTCTAAAAGCCACCCTTGGGTTAATGAATGCGCTGCTGCAACATGTCCCACTGCTCAAAAACATGATGCGTCCCTATGTCCACAACGGCCAATTAAGGTCCATGACCCGCATTGACCTTATTCTAGCGCTGGCGAAATTCCAACCTCACATCTCCCACTTCAAAACAACGAAAATAGAATTCTCCGACCACCGACTGGTCTCGATAACATACCACTTACCCGTCACAGTTGCAAAGGCCCCACATTGGTGCAAAATCCGCCCCCCAGAGCTTGCGTCACCAGGATTTTCCATGTGGGTGGAAGAGGCAACTTTGGCAAAATCGTTTGTTGCACCATTTTGCGTGGACCCCATTTCCACATGGGCAACTTTCAAAGAAGATGCCATCCACCACTATCGCCATCTCTCATCCAGACGCTCACGAGCCACATTGGTGGTTATATCGCGTGCACTGGTGGAATTGGCCCACTTGGAGTCCAACATTCCAGCCTCAGGATATAGCCCTGCATGGGGCCAGAAGTGGGCGGAGGCAGCAGCCCACCTCAACGCACTTGAAAGGCAACACAAACATCGGGTTTGTGTCCAATACAGGGCCACGTGCATCACTAAAGGCGACAAGTGCACCGCATACTTCTTAAAAAATTTTTGCACCACACCAGAGCGTGACCTGCACACAGGTGCGAAGATCAGATAATTCTATTGTGGACACACTGGCCAAAGTGGCAATTGAAATGCAAAGATATTACTCCAAATTATACCGAGCTGAACCAATTCAGCCAGCCAAAATGGCGAAATTTCTTGACAGAGCTCATATCCGCACCATTTTCTGATACCCGGAAATAATGAATTTAATTACTCCAAACAAATTATGGACTACCATTCGCAGTGCGCCAAACCGAAAATTCCCAGGCCCAGATGGCATTCCATATGAGTTCTACAAAAGATATTTTAAATATATATCCCCATTGCTGCTAGCCTTACTCAACCAAAGCCTGTTGGAAACGTGCCTCCTACCAGGAGGACATGAGGCTTTTACAGTCACACTCTTCAAGAAAGGGGATAGGCTAGACTTAGCCAACTGGCGCCCCATTTCTCTAACAAACACAGACACCAAAATTTTAACAAAAATCATGGCTAACCATTTAGGGACTGTAGCATCTGCCAACATCTCTCCAGAACAATTTGGTTTCATCCCCAGAAGGTCGATTTGGGATAACGTGCACTCTGTGGCTAATGTGTGTCAGTCCACAGCCTCTGGGGCACCTGTTTCTTGGACCAACAAAAGGCCTATGATAGAGTAAACTGGAAATACCTTAGGGCCTGCCTCCAACAATTCCGCCTACCTCCCCGCTTCATTAATTGGGTGATGCTGCTCACAGAATATGCAACAATGGCTGTGCGCGGCCCAGGTTTCCTAATGGAAGTAGTCCATCCTCAAAGGGGCCTGCGACAAGGGGACCCCCTGAGCCCACTCTTATACAACTTCAGCCTTGACCCACTACTGCGAAATGTGAATGCCCAACTCACTGGGGTCCATGTGCCAGGCCAAACCCCAGTCAAGATGATGGCATTTGCAGATGATTGTGTGGTGGGGGTGTCTAATAACAAAGATGCACGCGCGCTTGAAGCCCTCATCCAGGAATATTCCCGGGTAAGCAACGCGGCACTGAACGCCTCCAAAACTGAAATCATCCTCCTTGGTCAGTTTCAGAACTGCTGGGCCCCAGCAAGTAGTTCCCAACCCAGCCCAGCTGCTCGCCCAAGTCCAAGCCTTACTAACTCAAAACACACCGCTCCACTGGTGCTCCCCTTTGTGCCGCGACCTACCATAGGACCGGTACGCCATCTGGGCGTGTGGTTGGAGGCAGGAGGATACGCGTCAGCAGTAATGGAGGGCCATATACTGGACAACGTGACGAAGCGAATCGCCTCTCTCAGAGCCCACCCTACTACCCTCACTGGCAGGGTTGTTCTTGCCAACGCTATGCTCCTATCCAAAGTCTGGTTTGGAGCCCACGCCATCCCCTTCTCCCCAAGCTTCTTCAAATCACTGTATGCTTTGCTACAAGGTTGGCTTTGGTCAGGCCGCCCTCCACCAGTATGGCTAGAGGTCATGTTTGGCCCTCATCATCATGGTGACATGGGCCTACTTGACTTCAAAGCCCATGCCGCCAAGATCCTAGGCACCTGGATTGCAGCCGTCACTGCTCCTACACTCCCATCCCAACACTGGTCCCGCGTGGCCCACTCCAACTTCTCCCGAGCCTTGGGCCTCAACAATCCATCAAACCCCACTCCCTGATGAAATACCTCGCATCACACACATCAGCCACAGGTCCTCACGGGACCAAAACCCACTACAAACGAATCCTACTCTCCATGCGAAGCGCAGAGTGGAGAATTCGTATTAGTGGACATACAACCCGAAGAGGCCGCCCCTCTCCTCAGTTCACACAAGAGGTACAGGGGCTACCCATCCATGATGGCGTGATCCCCATTAGACCCCAAGTCCTATCCAGGGTGGACTACCTGGACATGATGGACATCCCTTATTCCACTGAGACCCAAATGACTATCTGGAAATACGCACACCATCCTCTGTTGCAGCCTCAAGTCCGCTCCCATGTGTGGCGCTGCCTGAGGCGGGTGTATTGTACAGCTGAGCGCTCTAATGCTTTACACTCATCCTGTGTCGTGTGTGGCCAGTATGGAACGCTGTTTCACCGCCTGGAGAAGTGCCCCACCTCTAAAGTAATATGGCGCGAAGTCCAACGTCTGCTAGGCCAGGATCAAACACATCCCTTCAGTCTGTCAAGAGATATGTTTGCTTCATCAATGGCCTCCCCCTCCCACCCTCCCTTCGTGCTCTGGTGGTTGCAATCGCCATGTGGACTATCCACACGATTGTCTTGGATGCCATCGCCAGATCCATCCCCACCCTCCCTGAAGCTGTCCACAGATTACGGTCTCATTTGGTGGATCACTTTCAAGCGTGGATGTTTGGATATCTCCCACCACGTCGCCGGCAGCTGGTCTCCTCCTGGTTCCCAGTCTGGTTCATCAAATCAGACCCCTTCCTTCACACGTGCTCAATAGTGGCTACGCCCCTACACACGTTCCCTCCCCCTTCCCATAAGTGGCGTTCCCGCTGGCAACAAGAGATAGCATCGCTTCTCTGGGGTGCCTCACCTGGTACTAAGTTTTTGTCTCGTCTGAGTCATATTCGGAAGTGTCCATCCCATGGTCAGCCTTCTGTGCTTTGTATTCTGGCGGTTTGTATAAAATTTGTGATTTTTTGTGGGTCTGTTGGCGTATTGCAATATAATTTGGTGTAATAGTGGTGTACTTCCGCCTTTACCTCCTCAGGGTCAGTTGACATGGTGCCATCAGTCTTTCAGACCTGTGTGCACGTGGGCTGGTTGCCGTGGGAGTGGAATTGGTGGAAGAAATATGTTGAACATGTTTCTCCTTCCTTTATGAACTTACCTTTGTTTGATAATTTATATCTTTGTTGGTGCTCAAAGATGAGGGTGTTTAGTCAGGCGGATATTTACGCCCATTTGCATCCCCAGTTGGGGCTATAACTGGGTCTCAGAGTGTTAAGCTTGAGGTGGTCCAGTTCTGCCAAGGTACGCCTGATTGTGGCTGTATCAGCAGTGTACTTAAGTGATGCAAGATTTCAGGTTTTGTTAATTAGTTCCTTTTTGAAATTTGCCCATGTTACAATGGGATCTGAAGTGAATGGGGCTGTGAATTCTTAGTTTGTGGCCTCATGTTCAACCCATTCGGATATTTTGGGTAATTTTATGTTTTCTGGGTGTAACTTTCTCCAGGGCAACACCTGTGCGTGAGTTCAGGTTGGTGATAACTGCACTGAAACAGGTCAGTGGTCAGAAAAATTGACTTTTTTGTTGTAAATTTGGAAATTTTGATCATTGGGATTGCGGAACAAGGTTGTAATTGATGCGGCTCATTGATATGAGTGCTCCCTCACCTATGTTGGGCCATGTCATGTGGGGAAGGAGTGGTGATCCAGGGGGAGGGCATCCTGTAGGCCAAGAGATGCCTTCATTGTGCGGAATTCAATGTGCCCCGGTGGGTACCCCCTGGGGTTTGGCCATCAGTCTGTGTCAGGGTTATCCCAGCAGTTAAAGTCGCCCAACAGGATGGTATCTGGTGGGAGGGTGAATGTTGGCACAGTTTCTAGAAATTGTTTTCTCTCAGCTGCAGTGCATGGTGCATAGATGCATGCTATCAAGATTGTTTCCTCTTGGCATGTGACTGTTGCTACCAGGATGCAGCTGTGAAGGTATGATGATGAGTTTGTAATTTTTAATTTTTTGTTAGTTTGGACGATCACCCCACAGTGAGACGTCCATACTGATTGTGATTGTAAGACCCTGGCTGACCAGGATCCTTCTTCCCCTTGTAGACAGTGGGTTTCTTGGATGACCAAGATGTATACAAAGGGGTTTTTGCAGGAAGTCCATCTTTTTGGCTTGGGACGTTTGAGCCCTGGCTCCCGCAATGTTTAGCATCCCTATTGACATTGAGGTGCCCGCGGCGCCTCAGGAGTGGTTGGGAGGGTCCTCTGGCCCTAACTCACCGCGGCTCATTTTGGCCATACTCCACATCTGTACTCCAACTCTCTCAGTGACAATGTCAGTTCCCTTAATCTGACTCAATTTTTGTGGGAATTGCAGTTTTTGAAATTTGCATTATCTTTTCCCGCATGTGTCTCATGATGGTTCTATGGGTGGTGCTGATTGGGTTCTGTAATTTTGGGGTTTGAATTTGGAGAGTTGTGCACCGCATTTTCACCCATATTGCAGCTGAATTGCTCCTCAAAGTGTGCATGATTGATGTTGCTTGGTGACTCAGTCAAATTTCTGTGAAAATTTTCAACCTGGGCATATTGTTCTGATTGGGTGGCTCGGTGTATATCCAAAATATCCTCTTAAATTTGTCCGGGGTCAATGGATGATTCTGCATGTGCTGCCGCCTCAGTCGCTGCCTGGTTGCGGGCTTTTTGTGTCACTTTGCGTTGTTTATGTGTATGTTATTCCACAATGGAGTAAAGTTTATCTTCACCCCAGCGGACTGGGTGGTGGCTGTCAGTCATTCTGGAGAAGTTTTTGTTACTTTTGTCCAAGGCTTCCTCATAGTAGTCTGCTTCTATGAAGCCTTTTTTCACGGGGCATGCGTGTTCCTTATGTCCCAATGAACTGCAGTGGTTGCATATAGGTAGTGCGTGTTTTGGTGTAACTCAGAATGTGGATGACTGTCCCCCAACTGCAAAGTGAAACTCTGCTGTGCGGAGGATTCTTGATAAGTCATCTTCCACTTTGGGGAATGGGTTAATCATGGCAATAGCTTTGCCTGTGCACAGGGTTGGCATCAGGCGAAACTGTTGTAATTTGAGTTGCATAATATCTCCGTAGGCTATGTGCCCTTTGTGGAGCTCCTCCTCAATTACCTTATGAGGAAGGTTGGTAGGAGAAAGTCAAAGGAGATGAACAAAGTTTTTGCTTTGTTCCATCTGGTGCGCGCGGTGTGCACTATTCTTTTGCCCTTGGGAAGGGCAATTTTAATGCAGACTTTTGCTGTGGCATCCGCTTCTTCAGCTGTTTTGAAACCAATATCAATCCAGCTGTGGCCCATGTTGTTAGTGGTGACATATACCACGTGGGGAAAAGGGAGGGCTGTGCCTCACATGCATTTTTTCCCACAGGGTCGGGGACTCATCCCCAAGGAAGAGTCAGAGCCCATGCTCCACCTTTGAAAGGGGTTGGTTACATTGGATATACATGTATTGATCTTGTATATAGTAAATAACATAGACCCGGACAGTGTTTGAGTTTGTGGTTTCTTGGCGGCTTGGGTTCCTGGTCCCCCTCCAGGGCGTTTCTTGCCCTTGGGTGCACCGTTTTGCGCACCTCTTGATGCGACTCTCACCTAGGTTGTATAGATTTATTATTAATGCCTATCTCTCCCATGATTATAAAAAATGCTGTTCAAATCTAATCATAGTAACTAAAGTGATTGTTGCGGAAAGAAAAGCCAAAACTATTATTAAAAATAATATTATTATTATTAATTCCATTTTCAAGTTATTTGCTGTGTACCCTATTAATCACACAACTGTTGGACACATTTTTGATTTTGTAGGCATCATTTGCCATTTTGGCAATAACCTCAAATGGTCCTAACCATAATGCATCTATCTTATTTTGGCAATTGAACCCATGTGTATCACAATAGGTTACACGTTCTCCAATGGCAAATTCCCTAAGATTGGTAGTATGGTGAAATAATCCATAGCTTTGGTCCAAAGTATCAGTCAGTAAAATTTGAAATCCTCTCATTAGGATATCGCTGATAATGGGTATGTTTTCTCAGATTTGCTCTGAAGGTGGTTCATAATTTGTTACAGCGTTCTCATTTACTCTAATCGTTGATAGATGAATGTATTGGGGATCTACCAGCATTCCAGCCTCTAATTGGGTATTTCCCCGGTGATCTGCTGATGATCCTGCTTCCTCGTTACTTTGATGATCCATATTAGTTAGATAATTAGTGTTATTAATTTCATATAAACTCAACTCAACCCCTGTAGTGAGAACCACGTGTAAAAACCATGGGGTTTTCACTGGCGCACAGGTTCACTTAACTACTGACTCTGGGAATAAATAAAAATTTGCTAATTTTATGAAGAAAACTATCCTAGTCAAGTTTGGATAATTGGGTAGCTTTTGTCCTACTCTGGCAATATAAAGGTTCAAGTGACTTTGGCCTCACGCTGGCAGTATATAAGGATTAAAGTGACTTTGGCCTCACTATGGCATTGATGCTTAGACAGGAAGTGCTTCTTTACAACTTCGCTTTGAAGTAGACAATCAACAATTGAAAACAATCAAGTATTCACAGTACTAAGGTTTTAATATTAATAATGTGAGGGAATATTTATAGGGTAAAATGGTGAAGGACATGTGTTAGGGGTATTCGTGGTAACCATGATATTCTTGGCACACCTAGCTGATGAAAAGGGATATCCACGATGGTCTTGGCACGCTTAGCCAGCAGAAAGGAGATATTCACGATGGTCTCAGCACACCTAGCCATCAAAAAATAGATTTTGGTTCAAATTTCAGGAAATATTCCAGCTGATATTCACAAGGAATAGCGTATCTAAATTGCCATTCATATCAGCCCACATGTCAGCTATCGAACCCAACAATTTCCCATGAGTAATTGCTCATTTTGAGCCAATTTACTCATATTAACGTTGTCAGCAACAATCCCTGATGAAATATGAATTATAATTCTCATCAGATTTGATCCTCTGTTAATTACAATTAACCATTTAATCAGTGATTATTGCCAAAGAGATGGCATAATTGATCAACGTCTCAAAGCTTAATAAATAAGCTAACATAAATAAATGATAAATTATTAAAAATAATTTAAGCTTATATAATTCAAAAGCTGGATAATGTGGTCATATAAATTCCCACACTGGAGAACCAGTTTCAATTATTGCCAGGACCTTAACCTTATGGACTACTTTTTGACTTGAACCACCAATGATCCAAATTGGGAATTAATAGATAATAGGCTGTTGTTATGGATTTGCAGTGAAGCTAGCAGAGGATCCTGCTGTGCCAAGCTCATTATTGTTCAATGCATTTAAATGTTTTATCTGCCAAGGCTTGACTTTCTAAAGAAGATATGACCACCAAAATTTGTTTAGGTAAGAGACCTACATATAAGTAAGAAAGCTGAAGGTTTTTATTTCCTTGAATAGACAGAGTGACTTCAACTTCTGATGGGGCAGCTAACACAAAACAACTGGAAGTACAGGGGATAAAGTAATAACTAGAACAAGGGTCTTGTGGCACTTGTTTTCCGTCAGCATATGGAGCCTCTTGCCCTATACTGACTGTTCTTTTGATGACTCACGTTGAAGGATGTGGCAGTCAGCTACAATATGGTTGTTTATCCTGCAATGAGTGCAGCTTAATTCAGGTGTAGGCTAATTGGGGGGAATAACTCGCCAATACTTGGAACCAGAATTTATTGAAGCCAATACAAGGTAGCCCAACGGGTTTATGTAGTTTGGCCAGGATTTACAATATAGCCTCTTTAATATGGAGGAGTGATGTTAAGTTAGACTTCACCGCTTTGAGATAAAGTAAGATATTAGGCATACTTTTTAAATGCTGAAAATGCAGCAGTAATGGCATCATCTAATGTAAGACGATTCCCTGCAACCAGTTTGTGCTTTAGGTTAAAAACAGTAGAAAATTTTGCTTATAGTTTTCCCCTGATTAAGGCTGATACCCATAAAGGTCTGCTTTTGATTGGTTAAGGTTAAGTTGCTCACGAATTCCAAAGAAAGTCAGTCTAGGCATAAGTTCAAGTATGGCAATGCATCAAATGGGGGACCATAATGTCTTGAGCCATATGGTTAAGACAGTTAGTCAAATATTTGAGTCGTTGATGGTATGTCATTTCCTCCATAGAGATTTCATAGCAATATAAGAAAGAGAAAATACTTCTCTCCAGAGACATATTTTTTTGAACAGAGGGTTAAATGCACCACTTGGGAGGTTGGAGGACAAATGATATGAACTGATATGGGGATAGCACTTTAACCTAATGAAGAGGTAGTATCTCTGGAATACGCTTGAGGTTAAAGTGCATCTACTTGTCTCCACAGATCTTTAAGATTGTCAACTATTAGATCTACGTTTTGAGTAGCACAAAGACCCGATTTTGTGGCAATGAATTGGTTTAATTGGTGTACTTTATTGTAAAAGTGGCATTGGCAGCTTGGAGATTGAGTTGATGTTGTTTGGTGGTAAGCACTCTTTTCTCTAATCCACGTACTAAAACAGGTAGAGTGGCCAAGTTCCTGAGGCGTTCATGATGAACAGGTAAGGAAACTTTAGAAGAGAGGGGAACTCCATCCCAAGTAAGTTGGGCTCCTCGGGCAACACATCCTAATTGGACATCAAGATTTTTTATTTGGTGGATAGATGCCTAAAGGATTTCATTGGGGATTCCAGGGTCACCACAGGGTCCTGGAGGACCTCTAGGCCCAGAGAGTCCCCTTCCTTCATCTTGTCCATCATGACCAGGGGTCCTCTTTCATTATCTTATCTATCCTGACCAGGGGGTCCTCTTTCATTATCTTGTCCATCCTGACCAGGGGGTCCTCATTCACCAGGCCCTCCTGGAACCCTGGAGTTATATAAACTATTCTGGCCTTCCATTAATTCGTAGATCATTTCTTCCAGGGTTTAGAGGCGTTCATCAACAGAGGTGATAAAGTTAGCAAACTCAGAGCATACTTCACGGGTAAATTCTATGACTTGATTATGGATAACAATATTCTAGTTGACTAAAAAGAGTTGTGAGTTCCGTTCAAATGAAACTCATGACTCCTTGATCCAAGCGGGTGAGCACATCTTGAAGTCATCAATAAACTGTCGATTTTATGCAATAGCAGTTCAGTTTTCATTGCTGAATTGGGAGGCAGATAGATTAAGTTGGATGAGCTGTAAGTGTATGGTAGCTTATAGCTGCAAGTGGCAGAGTAATTCTTGATGATGAAATCCCGCTAGTTAAAGTAAATGGTATAAAGTGGGATGGACGAAGTGGTGCAGATAGCGTTCCATATGTTCAACTCTAACTTGTTCTATATTAAGTGAAGAACTTTGGGCTAAGTTAATCATAGGGGCTAGCACAGCAAGAACTATTCTTCTATTGTCTCAGCCCCCAGGGACAGTTGCCCCAGATAAGAGAATCTGGAGAGCTTCAGCGAAGTTGGATAGTTGAAAGCTATATTGTCTGACGGATGGAGCATGGAGGGTCACTTCCATAGAAGAGGGAAAGAGAATATTTCAGTTAGTTGTGGTATTACTGACATTTAAGTTGATTGCCCAGTCACTGAGACGGGCAGCTTCACAATTTGAGGAGTCTTCTGAAACAGAATAGTTATTATCCATTTTTACTTTTAAATTATTTTTATAATTTTTACCATGAACTTGAGGTGCAACCTAGAATGGAGCACCAGTTTTGTCATGATCACAGGGTGATACCATGGATCGTTTTGTTGTTTTGTGGGCCATATGACCCAAAGTCTGAGGGGGATGGATGCTTACCTTGGTTGCTTCTCTAAGCCAAGAAGTTTTTGTTAATTCAGATATCTAGCTTGGTTTGGTAATTCTGAATAGATACAATTTTCACTTAAAATTTCAAAAGGGAGAAAAAGCGTAAAGTTTATTACTTAATACTAGCTTTTAAGGGTAATCAGGGAGGCTTATCAGGGAAAATCTAAACTGCCCAAGCGTAGATATAAAAGATAAACGAAATGGGAATTTGGTGGCACCCCAATTACCTCAGTTGATCTGATTGAGCTCGTCTCATAGCTCAGGTTTGAACCTTGACAGAAGTTTGAGGCTTTGGTCAGGTCAGGATTGATTCCCATTACCTGATGCATCCAAATTGGCTGTTTGGGCAGGAATCTCAACAGTAATGTGGGAGATTTTTGTAATATCATCCACTATCTTCTGGTTCAAGGAGATATTGCAAGTGCCTTCCCAGTGCTATCTGGTGGCATCAGTTGGAATCATTTCATTTTGAATTGCTTAATTTCTCTGTAGAATTCTAAGCCTTCCTGGAGATGTTATTTGACTACTGTGCACGCCAGTGTAGTCAGAAGGTAGTAAAAAACCATAAAAATGTCTTTGTTATATCCAACGTGTGCATTTGAATAATATTAAACGTTGATCATCAGGAAGGTTGATCACAAATCTGAACTTCACTGCTTTGTTCACTTTTTCCACTGTTTCAAACCCAAGATCTACTCAATCTTTGCAGATAGTGTGGGTTGTCAAGTTCACCACATGTGAGAATAATCTTTGTTGGGCTTCGCCAATTTTTTCCCACATTGCTGGTGTCTCTATGACCAATAATATACCATATCCCATGTTCAACCAATGAAAGCAGTTGAGATTGGGATACCTTCATTTAGCTATAGTACTTTACTAAAAATTCATAAAACCATGGTGTGCAAAACCTCATGTTTTTTGTTTCACTATTTATTTCGTTTGTTCCTGTGCGCTTGGTGCCCTTGGGCGGTGCAGATCCAGGTCCGCTACCCTTTACCCTGTTCCCCAATTCTGTACTTGTTTATTAATTGTGCTCATCTCACCTGGTATTTATTATCAAATTGTTCTGTATGAATTGAATCTTTTACTAAAAGTGATAGTAATTGGAAAGAAAAAGCTTTGATTTTTTTCTTTTTTAATTACTTATTTCATAAATTATAAATTAATTGCCCCAAAAGTAGAGTTGATTAAATTTAAATAATACCAAATTGAATAATGTCAAGATTATAAAAATTCTGACATCCCCCTCTTGTCCAGCTCATATGTGAATTATAATTCTTTGTATCAGCAACATCTTGGCGATTTTTCTGCTGAAAATGGTGTCTCTTCCAATTGATAAGTCGTTCTGCTTGAGAAAATCTCTTCAATGGTCCCCTAGGACCCATACTCCATGTCAAGAACATGTAATAGTTTTTCTGAAAAATACTGAATACAGTATTTGACCCTAATGAAGCCAGAATAGCGACCATTTGAAAAGAATTGCAGCTTATTTTTCCTCTTCCATTGGTTACCATATTGAAATTCAATACTCTTCTAGATTTAGCTCCCTTTACATATAATCCTATTATAAATGTTAAGCCTCCTGAAGCAGTGCCATTGATATTGATAAGTTATTTCAATCCAGATCCAACTTGCTTCCTAAGATCCTTTTTTTACATGGCCAATATTTTAAAACAGCTGTTCTTTCAACTAAATTAGCTATCAGAAATAACGAACATTTTGAGCTCCACTACGCAGAATTAAAATCTAGTAGTTAAGGCTCTTAATAGCTAATAACACCTTTAATCTCTCAAGCATCTTAGATTGAGATGTTGCAGCCTATGATCTTCGTTTTGCAGTCCAAGTTCTTCGAAGTTGGACCACAAAGCTTCCAGAATCTTTCAAATTCCATCACTCATTCTGCTATTAAATCCAAGAAGCTTATAGTTGTCTCCTGCAGGATGTCATTTGCTCCTTGCATGACATCCTCATTTCTGGTTTTTTCATTGATAACTCCCTCTTATGGCTCTGATCAGGGGAATCGTTTTGCAACCTCCGCCTAGCATCCCTTGTCTATGATGGCCCATATGTCCAACATTCTTGACAAAGCTCGTTGAAAAGTGCTCAAGAATGATCTTCCAGCTCTGGTGCCATATCAGGACTATTTGGGGTTATTTACCAACTGCCTCTTTCTTTTCTGTTGCTTCCCTCCCTGATCCAGAGCATTACATTTGGGAAGTACTGTCATCTCAATTTCTCTTCCACTCATCTCATTCTCTCAGAGTTCAGCTTCTGCTCAACGAACTCAGCTTTAAGAAGGTCTAGCCCTTGCTAACATTCAATCTCAAATAGATTTCAACGGTTTATTTACTCCTACTATCAAACATCCTCCCTCCATAAAGAGGGGACATAGGTGTAATTATCCCCAAATTGAGTATAACCAATAAAAAATAGAAAAATTTAAAGATTTTTTAATGTTTTTTTATTTCAAAAATTTCTCATTTTTTATTATATTTTTCCTATTTTATATAGAACATAACCGTTACACAGTTCAGTGGTTCAGCGTTTCACTCTTAATTCCTCCAAACTGGTTCCTAGGCTACTCTGACCTACAAGTCTTCATGGTTTAGGGTCTTATTTTTAAGACTTAACCATTTATTTTGGTCCAGAGGTTTTTTAGGACTTAACCAAAAAATTTTAAAATAACCACTCAATGGTTCAGCAGTCTTCAGAACACTCTTTTCTTGGATCCATTGCTTTAGATACTTAGCATGGACTCAATTATCAATCCTTCCATCCACGAGGTTCTTGATGGAATATGCATCCATCACTGTCTTGGTGGTAATCTCAAACAGAACTGACCATACTGCATCTAGTTTATTTCTTTGTCCAAAGCCATGCGTTTTGCAATAGCTACTCTATCACCTATATGGCATTTGGATAATACCACTCAGTTCTTTTTGTTGGTCATCATGCCCTTAATTTTTTAAAAAAAAGTTGTATCAAATGCTTACAACTGCATTTGATCAGGATTGTCAGGGAGGTGGCATATAAATCTTAGACTATCCTGCCAGTTGTGATGCAAATGCACCTAAAAGGCAAGCCAGAACGCCAGAGGCATTGTTCCTGGATGATGTTGGCTTGTTATGGAAGATGTGCAATGATTGAGCGTCTGTGAAGTGCAAACATAAAAAGGAACCTGGCATGAAACATGCTGTTGCAACTACAGGCTCAGTGGCCTTGCTGCAGAGAGTTGAACGATTGAATTTGCTGTTTTGGGATACTCTATAGGTGGGTTTGGTACAGGAACAGAGGCGAGGGGGTGGATTATTGCTTGGAGTGGAGACAGATGGGCCCACAAAATTCTGATATCCTGCTGGCAGATGGCTTTGACAATTGGGTTGAATTCCCAGAAGTTGCTTTCATGATATGCCCAGTCAACTATGGTGGGAGCTATAGTTACTATCATGACAGATATTCCTCAGCAATGTAGGGCCTGAAGGGCACATTGTTTGTGCCATAGGGAGTTCAGCAAGGAAAAATTGAGATAAATCAAAAATTGGAATCTTGGTGAGATTTTTGCTGTGAATGGTTAATTAAGAAAATTGACCTTTAATTTCCTTAATGTTTTACAACTTTTAAATAGATGGTCAATCTGGGAATAACAATTTAAAGCTCAGAATCAGACCCTCAAGATTTGGCCTAACCTGGCAAAATTTAAAGGGAGGGGGAAAACGAATTTAATCTGAAATGACTTCAAAGGAGTCAGCGGTGGGCCAAGTCGCTGTCATTTTGAACTCAGAGTCCTGACTCATGGTTTCACTGCGTTTCTGATGGTTAGCACGATGGTGTCTTTCCTAATGGGCAACGGGAATCTCCTAAGGCCACCCCACGTAGGGGCGGTCCCAAATGGTCAGAAGCGGGTTTAAAAAACACAACCTACCTGCATCCAGTTGCTTTGGCGTCCGTTCAGCCAAGTGAGATGCATTGAATGACAATTATGGTTTTTGAGGGGAGAGTATTGAGCTATTGGCAACATTAGATGATATTGATATATGCCCATCAAGCTTTATCCCCAACGTTTTTGAAGAGAGTTCCAAATTTACACCAATTATCCAATGGCCCGATGCCATTAATGATTTTAACTAGGATTCATTACTGGGCACATTCTTATTAAGAGGTACACACCTGTTGGGCTTTGTTCTTAATGATTTTAGAACAGGAATTTAAACTAGTGACAACTTTTCCCAATAGCCCAATTCCATTGGCTAAATTTTGCTAAGGATTCAACACTTACCTTTTCATTTGATGAATGTGCCAGCCTTTCAGGCTTCTTTAGTAAGGGTTGAAAGCTTTTAGGCCTTGATTTTTGGGCTCAATGCTGTCAAGTTTATGAGAACAATTTAGTACCTGGGTGGCAGCTTCCAATTATTTTGGCGCAGATTTCCTCAATTTTCCATACTAATTTGGAAAAGTTAATTGAATGGACAGAGGGTGGTATCTTCAGAGGGAGGTCTGTTAACCAGCGCTTGTTAACCACATGGGTGAGATCATTCTTTAAGACAAGAGGTACAGCTGCCCTCCTTGGACACTTTTTAGTGGAGAATGGGAACACTTCCCGGTCTAAGTAGAGGGACGCTCCCCTGGACTTAAAAGGATATTTAAAAGTCATATCAAGTACTGCTCAGCACTTGTCCCTAATGTTGGTTTAGCCACTGAATATAGAATCAGTGGTAACGCGGCCTTTCTTCTGTACATCAATTCAAATGGCGTTTTTCCCATCTCTGTATGGTAACTAGTATTGTATGTGAATCTCACTGAACTGAGATAAGTTCCACAGGCGGAAGTTTTTCCATCGACCAGCTTCCTCAGCGTTGTGGTCAGAAATCCATTCACTCATTCTACCAGTCCATTTGTCACAAGCTGGTAAGATACTGACATGACTCCTCATATCCACATTACTTTATTCAACCTCAGGATCATGTGGGACCTGAAATTCGTTCTGTTGTCACTCAACAAGACATGTGGGCATCCATGATGATATATAACTTAATCTGGGATAAAGTGGGAAGTACTTGTTGCATCTAGTTTCACCAGAGCCTTTGTCTTGACACATCTACTCATATGATTGATATCAAATAAACTGTATTTGGCTCCCCCTGTGCTCATAGTCATGATCTCATCATGTCAATAGACACCATATTACAGGCAACACCAGGGAGGACCAGACAATATTCAATTGTGTTCTTGTATGGTTTGTGCAACTGGCACTCCACACAGAAAGCCAGAGAATTGATCACATCATAATTTATAGAGATAAAGTATATTACTGGAAAATGTGGTTAGTTGTTTTTTTCAGGCCTTAATGCCTGAAAACCTTATGGGACGCTTGAACTATAGACGCACATTAAGATGGTTTAAGAAAAAATAGTCGTTTTCCATTAATCATCTTGAAATCTTGTCCATCCTTGGTTTAGTGTTTCTAAAACTTTTCAAAGTGCAACTTAGATCTCTCTGGGATCATTACTGATTTCTTCACTAATTATTCTATGAAACAGCTCATCAGCCTGTTGGTACACCACTTGGACCATTGGTAAACTTGATAAGCCATCCACATCTTGATGAGAAGCTCCGCTTTGTGGACTTTCTCAAAGTTGTAAACTTAAGCTTCAGGGACCATTAGGCCAGATTTCCTTACAGTTCTTTAAGGTTGTGCAGCTACTGAAGGAGGAGTGGGCCGTTACCACTTTAAATTACATGCCATGAATATACACCCAAAGCTGCTTACAGGTGTAGATCACCGCAAGGCATTCAAACTCAGTAATGGTGTAATTTCGTTCTGTGGCTGACAAAGTACAGCTCACATAAGCTACCAGATGCTTGTCCCTGAGTCCAACCACTTGACTTAGGATGGCGCTGATTGCCATTAACAAATCATTGGTCTGTATAATAAATTTCAGATTGAAATTCATATATTTCGAAATTGATGAATTTATGAGATACTGACATAGCTCTTCAAAAGTATCCTGAGCCTCTTCAATCCATATATATTCTTTCTACATATATTCAAAAATGGAAGAGGGGCTCAGTGATTCTTGTTATAGAAGGGTTTATCCTATTCGTTACATTCTGACTCATATTAAGATTTTCTGAATCTGAGTCGGATCATTTAAAAGATTTTATGGTTTGGTCGCTTTGGGCATTGGGTTGTGCCTCACCTGAGTAATAGATTAGACTTGTGTGAGCCTAATCAATGACTTGGGTGAGGCCCCCAAAGTGCTGCCTTTATAAGGTGTGCCTTCCCATTCTGAAGTTTACTTCAGATTTTTCACTCTAGCATGTCCCTTTCCTGGGGAGCATTGCCATTTGCTCCCCAGATGAGCTCTGGTCAGCAGGTCGTTTTTATTTTCCTGAATAAAATAAAGGTTGTTTGGGGTTCACATACCTCACTTACCTGTTGGTCTTTTCCCTCGTCAAAGAGTTTTTGTAGGTTGGTTTTGGACCAATCCCCCAGAGAATTTGGCATAACCAACTAATAGTAGGTGAATGTTTGGCTGCTTGTCGGTGCCCCAAACCTCTCCCTACTTGGTTAGGCTGCTTTGGTTGACTGTTGGTGCACTAAAGTATTGTTCATTTATACGGCGGTCAGAACAGGGGTTTTTCCATCCGTTACAATTCTCACAAGATCCCAAATAAATCTTTGGTATTATCCAAAAATTTCAAGGAACACTTGGGTATCTCAGACAATTCTCAGGATGGCCATCCGATTGTATGGCCTCAATCTTCTAGTTTTGCAGCTGCATCCACTGAAGTTGATGATGAACCCATATATTTAAATCTTCATTGAAGAAGTGGCATTTTCTTGGCTTAATCTTCAGGTTAGCTGCAGTCAGTCTCTTGAAGACTTCTTACAACTGGTGAAAATGTTCAGTAAAGGTCCTATTGAACACATTTATGTCGTCCAAGTACACCAGGCTGCATGACAACTTCAGGTCATGCATTATGGCATCCATGGCCCTTTATAACGTTGCATGCACATTTCAAAGACTTAAAGATTCTTAGTCAGTTGGTATAGCCCCTGAACATTGATGATCTTGCACTTCTCCTGGTCTTCCATCAGCAAATTGATTTGCCAACATCCCCATAATTGATCCATTGTGGAAAGATACTTTGCTTCTCCTAATTGATCTAGAGCGTCATTGATTCATGGTAGTGGATACAAATCTTTTTTTGTTTTTTGTTCAGCCTTCTATAATCAATCAACACCAGATTAGAGCCATACTTTTCATAAATATCAGAATAGGACTCACCCAGGGATATGATGACAGTACTAGGAGCCTTTGATCCACTAGTTTGCTAGTTTCCTCTTTCACTACCGCCTCAGTGGCCTTAGACCATCAGATCAGTCTCATCTGTAACAGTAAACTTTTTGGTGTCAACTTTATGGACAATGTTCTTTGAACATCCTAAGTCATGATTATCCTGGGTAAAGAATTTCTGATATTTTTTAAATAGTTAAGCACTTACTTCTGCTTTCTTTCCATCAGATCATCAAGTTGCACTCAGTTGACCAATAAATTGATACTATTAGCCACCCCTGCCAGCAATCCCATTTCATCAAGGGTCCCAAAATCATGAAATTTTGTAATTCCATTGTCAGAATCAAATGGACAAACGCGATGATCTAATTCTTCTCAATCTTCATCAGTTTTCCATTCAAATTCGCTAGGAGAACTTGGATTTCCCCATGGCCCAGCATCACTATACCACACGCCACCCATGGCTCTAATCTGGACTTCTTCCATGGGCTGCTGATCTCACCATACAACAGCACAAGTATCTTTAATGTTAATCCTGTATCAATTATTTTCTAGAATCCTAGCAGCAAGGTGTTTGACGTCTTGCTTCATAACAGAATTCCCCAATTTTCTAGGATTTCTATCAGCATTTCCCTTCGCTTTTGTTCAAATAATTGATATTGAATCGTAATAATGCCATTGTTGTAGACCAGGTCAATAAAATCTTCCTCCTAATAAGCGGAGTTTTCCTGTCTTTTTAATAAACTAGAGGCAGCGTTTGACCCAATATTGTCAACGTATTATCCTCAAAGTTACATTTAACTCCGTTTCTAAGAAGTCTGTCCAGTTATAATGTCATAGTTTTATTTGGTAAGAACTATAGCTGGAATGGCTACAACCAGAGATCCAAACTGGAGTTGTAATGCGCTGTATGTTCCGCAGGAGATGGTCATAGTTGGGATGATGGTTCCAAGACCTTCTTATGTTTTAAATCAGGCGAGATTCTGCTTTTCTTCACCAACTTGGTTGAGACAATGTTAATAGGCTCCCTGCTATTTATAATCACCGCACCTGTACTTGATTGACCAGTATATAATATAGGTACACCTGGAGTATTGAGAAATAGTATTTATTGATTGTATAGCGGCATTATTTGCCAATTGAGAGTGTGAATTATTTATTCTGACAGATCAGAAAATGAATCATTAATTATGCTTAGGGGATTGACAGATACGCCCCATTTAATTTGACCTTGGCTAGATCATCTGGATTCTCAGTGGATCAAATCTTTTCCACTAGTTGGCACACATATGGGTGAGTGAGCTTTTTGAATATTTTAGGGCTAATCCCCTTTTCTCCAGCTCTAGTTACAGCATTGACGTCTAAATTGACCACTTGGTAAGCTGGTCCTGTGTGTCATTGTGGAAGAACATATCACTGATTTAATGTAATTATTTAAGAAATTGGATAGGAATGGGTTTAAACGCAGCTCAAGGCTGTTTCCCTTCTAGGCTAAGAGCCCTATTTCCGATTCCTGTTTGTGTTTGTCCTCATTTGCCTGGACCACGTTAATTTGCTATAAAGACTTCTTGCTGAAGCACTGGGCAGTAGAGTGGACCTTTCCTCCGCACTGGTGACAGTGCATATTATTCTTATCTGTCCATTTGAGCCCCTCAGGTTTGTTGCCTGACACTGTTCTATTGTTTGATTCCTTAGCAGTTCTAGTCACTTTGGTAGGTTTTTTTGGACTGGACTCAACTAGAAGCTTCAATTAGGGGCCTTTAATGTTGCTCCTAGCATCTTTAAGTGATCCACCATTTGTGAGGTAGTTATTTTGTTTGATAACATGGAAGACATCATTTAATGTAAATTATTATAAGCCTGAATTTCTGCTTGTAATGTGATCCACGCCTCAAAATTTTAACAAAATTTTTGCTTTGACCAAGATCTGTGATCTTTGGTAGAATCAATAAGCAAAATTTGCTAAGGTTTCCTCACTCTGGATATAGATACCCAAAAAATCCTGCTTGAGTTTTTTCATATACGTGGGGCTTCCAAACTCTTTCATTATTGCACTCATGTCCTCCAAATAAGACCAGATGTCTACCTCTAGATGAGGTAATATCAAGTTTTGACAGTCTGTATCCAAACAGTTCATGACCATCAGAGCTCTTTGTCTATCTTTTTTTAGAACTAGTGGTGCCCAACCCAAACGGGGGAGTCGCCACGCATCTTTATTTGCAAATGGGACAAAAAAAGGGATTATCATAAATAAAAAGGTACCTAATATAGCCCCTAGGTTATCAGCCTAGGAAGCCATATCAGAAGGCGAAGAAGATTTGAGGAAACTTGTCCGGCGCCTACTTTAGCTGGCGGACCATGGCAGACAACATAGGGGTAGGGGCATCAGCAACATTGTAAGGAGAGTGTCTATAACTCTCCCGATCCCAGTGTGGTAGTGCATGGCACACAAGGCCCACGTCAGGGAATTAGCTGTTAGTGCCAAAACCATTAGGGCCCAGTAGAAGGTTCTGGAGCCATAATAGCTTAGGCACAGTAAAGCGAGATTTATGATCAAAATGCCAGTAGAAGCAGTGTGGTGCACATATCACAAAGGGTTAAGCGACCCAGGTTGGAGGGAATTGGGTGAACAAACGGTGCATGGGTGGAGAGCTGCAAGGTCCTTGCAACAGCAAGGGTAACAGAATGTGAGACCTCATCAAAGAGGTTCGTGCACAGGAGCAATTGAAAATCATAAAATGGTAAAATAATGTAAACGTGAAAAGTTTATTGTGGAAGTCAACCAACAAGGAATGTTGGTTGGGGAAAATGTATTTAAGCTCATATGGGGAAATTGGGGTTATGCCACAGTGGGCCCAAGCAGCGGCTCACCAATAGGGTGATACTGCCATCTGAGTTAGTAAAATAGGCTGAAACCAACTTCACTCAAGTTATTGACTGAAGTTGGATTCGACCTGAGTGCGTTATTTTGTAGGTAGAACGGGTTTTGAACCCTCATTCTTTAACTAAGCAAACCGAACCATCCGCCTTTATTTGGTAGATAGTTCGTTTTAATGCTTGGACCATCGTCAGGGGCTGGGCACTCAGCACCCCACTAGGACAACTTGGGCATATTTTGCCCTTACCCAGTGCTGGTCTAGGGTGTGCTTTAGGTCTGGGAGGCCCTGCAGCTTCACCTTTTGGGCATCCAAGCGCCCAGCCTTATCTTTGAGGTTGATCCCCACTATTATGTCATAGGTACATGACAAACATGGGGCATGAGGGGGTATAGCTGTGGGTTTTCTTCGTTTATATGGCTAGTGGTATCCATCGCCTCAATGTATTGAGCAAGTTGATGCTCAGCAAAAGTGATAAGAGTCGGCACACAGATGAAAGTCTTGATGCGCTTTGGGGTTTGGGGATAGTTGGGGTCAAAAAAAAGAGGTTTTTGCTGCTTCAATGCAAGCACAGCTCGCACCAAATGCGAGCTCCTCAATCTCATATTTTACATATTCCTCAAAATCATTGGGGAAATTGGGGATAGGAATACCCTCAACCAGGGGTTCCATCGCCCCATGGAGTTGCTGGCGGAGAAGGGTGAGCTTTTTGTCTTGCCATACCCAGAAATAGTCAAATCAAGCAGTCAGAAGAATGCAGAAGCATTGTCTAGATGAAAAGTGGGTAATATAGGTGTGGCTCTGAATTCCTCCAAATTTTCTCTAGCTGCCACTCTCAGCTCAGCTACCCAACTGACTTGAGGAGCAATCTTGGGAATTATTTCCAAACATGAATGCTGTCAGCATAATTCTAGGTCTTTTCAATTTCCCAACTGGAGTTCTATGGGTCTTTTATTTGGCGTCAGTCACAGCATAAGGTTCAAATTACATCTTTGATTCATCGGATTGTTGACTTGTCTCAGTAATCATTCCATGTATAAGATGATTGAAAGAAAATGAACAAGGTCTTCTTTACCATCCATCTTCATAAATAAAACTTCTTTGAACAAATATCCTTCTTTCTACAATGATATTACTTTACCAAGTAACTAATTGGTGAAATTAGAAATTTCTACTACTTCCTCGACCTTAGTGACTCTCTCTTATAAGGCAGTGATTTCTCTATGATTGGCTGAGCACAATGCATTCTTGTCAATGGTTGCCAATTCTGTCCAAACCTTTCTCAATTCTTCCTTATAGGACATTTTAGAATGGCTTAACTTATTCAACTGCCCCTGTAGTGTGCAAAAATGTTAAAATCTGGAACTGTAGGCCTAAAGTGTTAAAACCTGCCTTGATTGATAGTTCCCAGAAGTTAAATGCACAGGTTCAGTATGTGCACAATTCATGTTTCTTGATAAATATATATGAGAGATAATAGTATGACATTTATTATCTGTAGTTGAATAATTAAACTAGATGTAGTCAACACTAGACTTGGTATGATCTATAAAATTTTGATTTGACAATTAGGGACTTCTTCCCTATTACAGCTAAACTTAATCCACTCTCAGATTTAGAGGTTCTAGCCCTAGTTCTCATCACGCTGAGTCAGTGGAGATCCACGTCAAATGTCTGCTTATCTTTTAAGGATATCTAATCCTTACTCTTTATACACACTGAGTCCACAATTATTGTACTACAGCAATAATTAACTGAAGATGAATAAAGCTTATTAATTCTACCTAGACATTTTTATTAATATGAAATGCTAGGTAAATTATAGGGGGGTCTGGCACTCAACTCCTCAGTTGGCGCCTCAGCCATAAAACAGCAGCCGTTGCTGTTGAAGTTCCCTATGACTTCTCTACCAGCGATGGTCTTCTTCATTTGGTTAGAGATTCCTACATTGGACATGACAGAGACCTAAAAATGGAAAGAGCCAGAAATGTATCCCTAACGTTCCCACTCAATCACAGTGAACCAACCACTTTTGGCTAGCAACCTGCTTAGGTAATGAGACTGTCACAATTCTAATATGACTGGACAATACACTTGGGACAGCTAGGGTGATTTGAAAGAATCCTCTGAACATGATATCAGTTACGATTTTTTGAGTGCCTTGAGATGAGGCGATATTGAGATATAATGGGTTATTATTGGATAGCCTCTAAAATAAGGTGATAAGGTGATAAGGCTATGTCAACATTTGACAAATACAAATTAAATTGCCTCCAATTAGGGCAATAGAGAGCTAAAGAATAACAAGCTGAAATCGAAGAAAATTGGCGGAATAGAATAGTCCAAGCTATGAGAGTGGTATTGTCTGAAGTCACTATATAGAAGCAAGATGGGTGATTGAGAAGGGGAGATTGTTGATAGTAGAGAGAGTGGAACAGCAAAAGGGCGCTGTATTTATAAAAGTAAATAAAGGTCGTTTGGGTGATTGCCCCTATTTTTAGTATATTTTCAAGTGTGTCCAAAGGACTGACAATCCTCACATTGTCTATCTATTGTTCAGTGGGTTTGACCTGTGTGAACAATACAGTGGATCCTAATGATCTCATCCGAAATTATAACAGGGTGTCTTTACCAACTATAGCAGTTTGTAAACCAACAGATTGATTTGCTAGTTTCAGGCGGAATCACTCGCTCACAACTGCTGATTAAATTTCCAATGAGTCAATGATGAAAACTAACAAATCCCAATCAGTACACCTGATAGTTAATTAGTGATCAACTAGAGGATGCCCTAATTATGTCAGCTACTCTTTCCAACGAGATCTTAGGTATTAACATGGATTGATCCTCAACAAATTCAACCCTGACAAACTTACCCAAAATCCTCAGACAATATTAACCAAAATTGAGGTCAAATGATATCTGATTCCTTTGCTAGTGGGACTTATCCCCTAGTGAACCAGAAGATAACCTAGGAAGCTGGAAAAGTGGGCAAAATTCCAACAGCTTGTCAATTGGGGTATTTTTGATTAAACTATCATGATGATTCCCAATCAAATCTCTTTTTTGTTGTTTTTACTTAGGGTTTTATAATCAACTGTTTTTATAAATGTCTGATTTTTGAGAACTTATCTCCTTAATTACAAATTCAGATTGTTATCACTTCAAACTATAACCATCTCATTCAATAAAACTTCAAAATTCTTATCAAAAAAGATTTTATCAGTCAAGGACTACCTGAAAGAATGATATCAGATTGTGGGCGCAATTTTATTAACAAACATGGTGGCATAGATTTACAAGACTTAAAAAACTTTCTCTCTCGTTGCAAACACTTTTGCAACATATTTTATTCATATCTAGGTAAGTTTGATAATCTCATCGAGGAGATTAATGTGCACCCAATGTCAGGTAACAGTAGGGCAAGAAAAGTTAAGGGCACAAGAGTGGGCCCCGCACCGTTCAAGTTTTGTAAATGCCCCAGTGACACCGGCGGCCTAGATAAAATTATTAGTAAAAAACCAGCGGTTACCATTTCCCAGAAATTTTGGCCTGGCAAGCAAGATGTAACCAGTTCATCAATACGCTGCACTCCCAGCCCCTGTCATCAGTGGATCACAGGGTGCGAGTCTTCATGAATATTCAACAAATGGTGCTTTGGGAGAAGTTTTGTGGAGATGTACACATACAGTTCCCAAATGCAGTATACACTGCACCACACACCATGCCTCCCGGTTGGCTGGATCTTAGTTTCAAAAACAAAAAAGGAGCAGATGAAGCTGAAAAAAATGCGGGTGGTGGTGGAACTCCCAGAATGTCAATAGGTAGTTGACACAAAAGGTACTTATTAAACTAAATCTAATCAAATTTTTTGTAACTTTTAAATTCTTGCCTACAATAATTAAGCACACTGTGCTGGAGCACCACCTAAAGGCTGGGCTCACCAAATATGGGGAAAATCCAGTCATTCAAGACGCATCACTTTATGCTCATTCCAGACCTGTGCATGGGCAAAGCAATTGCTGTTCTCACCCCATCTGTGGGATAGTGGAAGATTTGACCCAAATCCCACACACAGGTTTTTGTGGAAACTAATGGGCAAATAATGTCCATTATGGGTCATTGTGGATAGTGCGCCTCCTATCTGCACCTTCTGTCGTGCTTTTTGCCATAAGGCCCATACCTGCCCCACCAAGGAGGGCATTACTCAACATGAAATCATCCCAGATGCAATGAGTGGAGTAGATTCCCACTATGAACCAGCAACAGACACTGACGCCACCTTCCCGTGGGGCGCGCCTGGGTGCAACATTCACGTTAAGCCTTTGTCACCACAGGAGCATAAGAAGGCCAAGCAGACCCACAGTGTAAGGAGAGCATCTATAACTCTCCAGTTCCCAGCGTGGCAGTGCTCGGTGCACAGGCCCAATGCCAGGGAACTAGTCGTTAATGCCAGAGGGATTAGAGCCCAGCAGAGGGTGCTGGAGCAATAACCGCTGAGGCATAATATTGAGAATTTTATAATAAAACCCCATAGAAGGGCGACGCGGTGCACATATCAGATGGGGTTAGGTGGCCCAGGTTGGAGGGATCCTGGGCAGACAAATGGTGCAAGAGGGGAGAGCTTAATGGTACTTGCAATGGAAAGTGTAATGGAACATGAGACCTCTTCAAAGAGGCTCACGCACAGGAGCGTTCAGAATATCATAAAATAGAAAATGACTTAAAATGGGGGATAGGTTTATTTAGGAAGTTGACCAACAAGGAATGTTGGTCAGGGAAAATGTATTTAAGCTCAGATGGGGAAATTGGGGTTATGCCGCAGTGGGCCCAAGCAGCGGCTCACCAATAGGGCGATGCTGCCATCCAAGTTGGTAAAATAGGCCAAAACTGACTTCACTTGAGTTATCAACTGAAGTTGGATTTGACCCAAGCATGTTATTTCATAGGCGGAATG